>PISX010005924.1:0-102577 GCA_004024625.1 Mellivora capensis
CTTCCTTAAAAGATTAAGTAATTGATACTTAGACTATAAGTAACAATCAAAATCAATCTGGCTGTATTACTGGCTGGTTATGCAGGAACTCATGCCATGGAAACTGTTCCAAATACAGTAGTAAACAGTGGGAATAGCGCCTCCCCCTCTTTTTTCTCTTCAGGAAAAATAGGAGGAAGAAAGGAGTATTTTGTTGTTTGAAAATGGCTTTCCTAACAGCAACAACAACAAAAATACATGGCCAAAAGCTTCTATTATACTCAGAATGACTACTCACCATGATACTCCAGCCAAAGTGGGTGTCCCTTTCTCCTGAAATGGCTCCCTGAGCAAAACACTGTGCTCACCTCTGCTCTGAACTTTCCCCCAAAGATAGCGGCCATTGGTAGGTTGCATGAGAGATGTTTTACTTCTCGTGTTTGGATGGAATGGGGCCAATTGAAAGAAATTAGGAACTCATGGACAGAGGGATGGTTTCTGTCAACACAGGGATGCATGATGCTGTCATAGCCCTTAGTCTCCTCTAGGAAGAACTCGAAAATATAGGAGACCAAGTTTTTCTTGTCTTTAGCATGGATGGAAAAGAGGTAAGAATGGTTTTGCTGAGCTCTGTTGGGTACCCACTCAGTTCCTCTCTTGAAGGTAGCCTCAGAGTTCAAAGGATCTTGTGAGAGCATTAGCTCTGGATTTGCACAAGGTATGTTCACAGGCTTCATCACGTACCACCTGTTTGATCTGAGGTCAGTTATTTAACATCCCTGAGCCCTAGTTTTGTCCTCGATGCCTCTCTTGGTCTCACACTCCACCCCTAAGACTGATGCCAAGTTAGGCGAGAACTCTTCCACACTGCTACATAAGAATATAAAATACTACAACTACTTCAGAAAGCAGATGGACAGTTGCTTTAAAAGATAAACATACACCTACCATAGAATCCAGACATTCCACTCCTAGATATTACTCATGAGAAATCAAACCACATGTCTATACATAGACTTGTACATGAAAGTTCAAAGCTTTATTTAGAATAGCCCCAAACTGGAAACCACCTAAATGTCCATAAACAGATGGATGAGCAGATTGCAATATATCCGTGCACTGGAAACCTACACAGCAATAAAAATACATGATCTACGGATACACACAACAAAACAGACGGATCACAAAATAACTACGCTGATAGAAGGGAGACAGAACAAAGTAGATACTACGAGATTCCATTTATTGAAAAATATAAGCTGTAAACCCCACTTATAGACTATTCTACAATGTCCCAACAATTCCATAGCACCAGAGCATAGATCAATAGTCACTGGAGGCGAGGGGGTGGGCGTGAAGGAGGAAGGGGATAACAAAAGACCATGATGAAGCTTCTGGGAGTGATACTTAATGTTCATTATCTTGTGATGAAGCTTTCATGGGTGCAATTTCAAAGCTTATCAAACCTGAAATATGTGTAGTTTACTGTGCATTTATCACTCCTTGATAAAGCTGTCTAAAACAAAGTCCATCTAGGGAGTTCAGGTGAGAGAACTCAGCTACTGATACTCTTTGTAATCCATTTAGAACTTAGTGGCTCTTAACCCCAACTACATAGTACAGTCACTGGGGAAGGTTAAAAATATTTATGCCTCAGCTCTCTCTGTAGAAACTTATTTACTGGGTTAGTATGTGACCATGGCATCAATTTTTTTTTTTACAACCCCTCCAAGTAATTCTAATGTGAACTAGAGGTTAAGACCCATGGCTGTTGAAAAAAAAATATTGTCATTGAGCATATTTAAGGAGGACACATGGGGACAACACACTGATCCAGGGATAGAAGCCCAGAGAGTTAAATAGGAAGAAAACAGGCTTGGAAGTAGAACAGGTAAACCAGTCCAAGAAGCAATGGGTGTGGGCGGGGGGGGAGACAAAAAAGAAAGTGGAGCTTGGTACCATATGTGTGGGAGGCTGGCCTTGGCTCTGAGGAAAGGAGCAACAGAAACTAAAGGGAATTTTTCTTGGTGGAGTTTTAGTGGTACAATAAACAATTGGCCCAGGGCAGGTAATGTCAGTGTAGTTTGGGGTATCTTTCTAAAACCTTAGCCACCTAGGAATTTCTAGATTCTTGCTCCTCCAAAAGTGGGCCATGGCCTGGCAGCATTAGCAACATTGAGGATACTGTTAGAAATGCAGAATCTCTGACCTTACCCCAAACCTATTAAATGAGATGCTGCATTTCAACCAAATCCCCAGGGGATTCATATGATCAGTAAAACTTCAAAAGCACTATTTTGATCCTAATAGAAAGACAACAAAGTATTAACTGATGAAGATAAATGTTCTCCTTTTTAAAAGGAGGTGTGTTTATGGCAGAAGTAATCTTGGACCAAGAGTCAGGGCTCTGCTTTCTGGTCTCTGCTCCTCCACAACCTTCTCTATGGCCTTTCGAATTTTTTTTCAGCTGAAAATGCCCTTACATTCATTAACAAGTAGGAGTGTGGCTTCAACCCTCATTCCTTCAGGTTTGTGCTTTGAAGGAAAATAAAACAGGGGAAGAGGGATAGGGACTACACTACACAAGCTGCTCAGGGAGGCTTTACTGATATTTGAGCAGATGACTGAGGCAAGTGAGGGTTCAAGTCATATAAATATCTGTTAATGAATGAAAGAGCGTTTCAGGCTGGAAAAGTAGAGAAGGGGGAAAAATAATATAAAGGCACTTAGAGAAGGTTAAATAAATTATAACCAATTAATTTACTTGAATACTATGCAGACATTTAAAAAGGTATTACTACTTGGCAGCATGGAAAGATTTCCTTAATATTTCTCAAATTATTATAAGTGTATGGTTTATCTTATTGACATAAATGTGTGTGGACACTTTTAGGGAAGCTGATGGAGTGGGAGGATCCTAAGTCAACCTTGTCTCACAAATATATCTAGATAACACCCATATCAGTGTAAATAACCCAGAAGACAACTGGAAGACTGGCAGAACACACTCTCCACAGCTAAATATAGAGAGGCCACAGTGAAAAGGGAAGGAAGGGCACAGCCATGGTCAAAAACCAAACTGGTCTGAGAGACTGTCCTCAGAAGGGAAGAACACTGAAGGCATGGAGAAGCAACCCCACACCAGACACATTAGGCATCCCAGGCATGGAGGTGAATGGGAGGATGAATCCCCAGAACTTTACAAATTCTTACAATCAGTGGAGCTTAACACCTAGAACTTTAAAAATCAGCAATCTTGGCTATGGAATACTTGACCCCCCATCCTAAAGAGACAACACAACCAAAAGCCTGTAGAGCTACAGCAGCATAGAAACAGTTTGAAAAAATGCCTAGGGTATAGGGGAAAGAGACTTATTTATTGGTCTCTGCGCATGTGCTAGAAGAGAATGTATCCTTAGGAGACTTCTGTAAGAACAAAATTGCTGGGGGGGGTGTCCCTTCCTTCTCCTACCCTCCAGCCTAGATACACTGACATCTTGGAAAACAGTGCAGTGTGAACACTCTCCACCTAACCCGCTGATGGCATGCCCCACCACCGTGCTCTTCTGTGAACTCACCCTCTCCAACCCAACCCCAGAAGAAGTTTTCCACAGCAGAGTGCTGTGGGTGTTGCTGGCACTGCACCCTTACATCTGTGTTCTTCTGCAGACCCACCCCCTTCCAATCCACACAAAGCAGCAATACAAGCTTGGCAGTGTGCAAGCAACACCAGCAGGGACCAACACCATCCAAAGTGACTCCAGCCCAGGGAAATGGGAAGATAACCATGCACACCAAACCAACTTTGGCCCCAATAGTGGGCTGGGGCCAGACATCTGATCTGACCACAAGCCTTGCCTTCCAACAGAAACTTCTCAGGGGACAACACAGGAAAACTACCCTGCAGTTTGGTGCTACTGAACCTCTGAGAAACACCTGGTCTGATCCAACTCAAGCCCAAGGCAGCCCCAGACTGACCAATTAACAACACAGGGACCAAACCCTGCCCACAAAGGTAAAGAGCCATTGTAGTTAACTGGGCTGAAAGCAAAAGCAGCTCAGCCACAACAGTGGGGTGCATGCAACACACATAGGAGACACTGCTGAAGTGCCAGGTTCTGATTGATGGTGGACATGGCGAAATGTTCAAGAGAACTCTGAGTGGAAAGGAAAGACCACAGAAGTAAGAAAAGTAGGAAGCACAAAAACATTAAAATTAAGTATATCTATAAAAATCAGTGGAGGGATTCACAAAATAAAAGGATGCAAAGTTTCACACCATATACTAAAATGAGAGGGGTGGGGGGAGTGAAGTAAAGAATGGGTTTAAACGTAAGCAACCATCAACTTAATATATACTACTATATGCATAAAATGTTGTATATAAACCTAATAGTAACCACAAATCAAAAACCGTTTACAGATATGCAAAAAAAAAAAAAAAAAAAAAAAAAAAAAAAAAAAAAAAAAAAAAAAAAAAAAAAAAAAAAAAAAAAAAAAAAAAAAAAAAAAAAAAAAAAAAAAAAAAAAAAAAAACCAAACAAACAAAACCCACAAAAACCAAAAACCAAACCAAAACAAAACAAAACAAACCCAGAAAGGAGTCCAAGTATATCACTAAAAAAGCCAGCAAGCAATGAGAGAAGAGAACTAAAGGAACAGAGAAGAACTGCAAACACAACCATAAAACAAGAAATAAAATGGCAACAAGTACATACCTATCAGTAATTACTTCGAATGTGAATGGACTATATGCTACAATCAAAAGATATAGAGTGAATGGGTAGATAAGCAATACTCATCTATGAGCTGCCTACAAGACACTTATATCAGACCTGAAGGACATGCATTTCAAAAGTGCAGGGATGGAAAAGCATCTGTCAAGCAAATGGAAGTGAAAAGAAAGCCAGGGTAGCAATACCACCATTGGACAAAATAGACTTTTAAAACAAAGACTGTGACAAGAGACAAAGAAGGATCCTACATAATCATTAGGGGGCAATCCAACAAAAAAGATATAACAATTGTAAATATTTATGCATCCAACATGACAGCATCCAAATACACAAAGCAACGAATAACAAACATAAAGGAAGTCATCAGCAGTAATACAGTAATAGTAAGGGAATTTAGTACCCAACTTACTCAATGGATAGATCATCCATACAGAAAATCAACAAGAAAGCAATGGTTTTCAATGACACATTGGATCAGATGAGTCTAACAGACCTATTCAGAAGATTCTATCCTAAAACAGCACAATACACAATCTTTTCAAGTGCACATGGAACATTCTCCAGAATAGATCACTTGTTAGTCACAAAAACAAGTCTCAAATTAAAAAAAAACCAAACTGAAGTCTTACCATACATATTTTTTTTAATTTATTTATTTGTCAGAGAGAGAGAGAGCACAGGCAGACAGAGTGGCAGGCAGAGGCAGAGGGGAGAAGCAGGCTCCCCGCCGAGCAAGGAGCCCGATGTGGGACTCGATCCCAGGACGCTGGGATCATGACCTGAGCCGAAGGCAGCCGCTCAACCACCTGAGCCACCCAGGCGTCCCATTACCATACATATTTTCTGACCACAATGTTATGAAACTAGAAGTCAACTACAAGAAAACATCTGGAAAGAACACAAATAAACGTAGGCTAAATCACTACTAAACAATTAATGGGTCAACCAAGATATTAAAGAGGAAATTTAAAAAAATACATGGAGACAAATGAACATGAAAATACAATGGTCCAAAATCTTTGGGATACAGCAAAGCTGTCCCAAGAGGGAAGTTTATAGCAATACAGGCCTACCTCAATAAGTAAGAAAAATCTCCAACAATATAACCTTACTCCCAAAGGAGCTAGAAAAAAGTAGAAAAATTAACAAGCTAAAACCTGGGTGCCTGGCTGGCTCAGTCAAAAAGCATATAACTTTTGACTTTTTGGTCATGAGTTTGAGCTCCATGTTGGGTGTAGAGATTACTTAAATGAATAAATAAACTTAAAAAAAAAACCAAAACTCTCCAAAACCAAAAGGAAATAATAAAGAATAATGTAGTAACAAAATAGAAACTTAAAAAAAAATAATAGAACAGATCAGTAAAACTAAGAGCTGGTTCTTTGAAACAATCAACAAATTTGATAAACCTTTAGCCAGACTAATCAAGAGAGAGAGGGGATGCAAATAAACAAAATCAGAAATAAATGAGGAGAAATAAAAATACTACCTCAGAAATAGAATGATCATAAGACAATATTATGAAAGATTATAGACCAACAAATTGGCCAATAATGAGAAATGTGGTTAAATTCTGGGAAACATATAACCTCCCAAAATTAAACAAGGAAGAAATAGAAAATTTGAACAGACCAATTACAGGAATGAAATTGAATCAGTTATCAAAAAACTCCCAACAAACAGAAGTCCAGGACCAGATGGCTTCACAGGTGAATTGTACCAAACATTTAAAAAAAAGAGTTACTACCTGGTCTTCTGAAACTATTCCAAAAAATAGAAGAGGAAGAAAAGCTTCCAAACTCATTCTATGAGGCCAGCATTACCCAGATACCAAAACCAGACAAAGGCACTACCAAAGAAGAAGAAGAAGAAAAAAAAGTAAGGCTAATATCGCTAATGAAGATAGATGCAAAATTTCTCAACAATATATTAGCAAACTGGATCCAACAATACACTTAAAAAATTATTCACCACAATCAAGTGGGATTTATTTCTGGGATGCAAGGGTGGTTCTACATTGGAAAATCAATCAGTGTAACATATCACATCAATCTGAGAAGAATAAAAACCATATAATCATTTCTATGGATGCACAAAAAGCATCTGACAAAATACAATATCTAATCATGATAAAACCTCAACAAAGTAGATTTAGAGGGAACATACCTCAACATAATAAAAACCATCTATTAAAAACCTACAACTAACATTACATGCAATGGTGGAAGGACTGAATGCTTTTCCCCAAAATCAGGAACAATAAAAAGATACCCACTTTTACCACTTTTATTCAACATAGACTACAAGTCCTTGCCACAGCAATCAAACAAGAAAATGAAATAAAAGTCAACCAAATTGGTAAAGAAGAAATAAAACTGTCACAATTTGTACATGACATGATACCTATATAGAAAATCCCAAAGACCCCACCCAAAACTACTAGAAATGATAAATGAATCCAGTAAGATTGTAGAATAGAAAATCAATGTACAGAAGTCCGTTGCATTTCCATATGCTAATAATGAAGTAGCAGAAAGAGAAATTAAGAAAATAGTCCTATTTATAATTGCACCAGAAAGAATAAAATAGCTAGAAATAAACTTAACCAAGGAGGTGAAAGACATGTATGCTGAAAACCATAAAACACCAATGAAAGAAATTGAAGATAACATAAACAATGGAAAGTTATTCCACGCTCATGGATTAGGAGAATAAATATTATTAAAATGGCCATACTGCCCAAAGCAATCTATAGATGTAATGCAATCCCTGTACCAACAGCATTTTTCACAGAATTAGAATAATCCTAAAATTTGTATGGAACCACAAAAGACCTCAAATAGCCAAAGCAATCCTGATTTGAAATCACAATCCCTGATTTTGAAACGCTACAAACCTGCAGTAATCGAAACAATATGGTACTGGCACAAAATAGACACATAGATTAATGGAACAGAAACCAAAGCCCAGAAATAAACCCACAAATATATGGTCAATTAATCTTCAATAAATGAGGCAAAAATATGCAATGGGAAGATGACAGTCTCTTCAATGTATGATGAATGTATGAAAACTGGACAACCACATTACAAAAGAAAGAAACTGGATCATTTTCTTACACCACACACACACAAAAAACTCAGAATGGAATAAGGACCTAAATGTGAGACCTGAAACCATAAAAATCCTAGAAGAGAGCAGAGTTCGTAATCTCTCTGACATTAGCCATAACATTTTTCTAGATAGATCTCCTGAGACAAGGGAAATAAAAGTATAAATTAGCTATTGGGTCTACAGCAAATAAAATGTTTTTGCACAACAAAGGAAACAGTCAACAAAACAAAAAAGACAACCTACTGAATAGGAGAAGATATTGCAGATGATATATCTGATAAAGGGTTAGTATCTAAAATATATAAAGAACTTATACAACTCAACACAAAAACACAGATAATTCAATTTTAAAAATGGTCAGAAGGGCACCTGGGTGGCTCAGTCAGTTAAGTGTCTGCCTTTGGCTAAGGTCATGATCCCAGAGTCCCAGGATCAAGTCCCACATCCTGCTCCCCCCTCAGTGAGGCGTCTGCTTCTCCCTCCGACCCTCCCCACTCTTGTGCTCGTGCGTGCTATTTCTCTCTTACATAAATAAATAAAATCTTTAAAAAAAAAAAAAAAAAGGCAATTTGACCACAGCCACTGAGTAGACTGGACTTCCCTTGCTTGTGCACCCTGCTCTGCTTCCTCTGCAACCATGTCCGATAAACCCAATATGGCTGAGATTGAGAAATTCGGTAAGTCGAAATTGAAGAAGACAGAAATGCAAGAGAAAAATCCACTGCCTTCAAAAGAAACGATTGAAAAGGAGAAGAAACAGGTGAATCCTACTGAGGTGTGTGCTGCCAATATGCACTGTACATTCCACAAGCATTGCCTTCTTATTTTACTTCTTTTAGCTGTTTGACTTTGTAAGATGCAAAGAGGTTGGATCAAGTTTAAATGACTGTGCTGCCCCTTTACACAACAAAGAATGGAGAACTACTGACAACAATGAAGGCGCCTCCCTCTCCCATCTGCCTGTCTGGCTGGCAGAGAGGGAAAAGAACTTGCCTGTTGGTGAAGGAAGAAGCTGGGTGGGAAGACAGGAAAATGCAGAGTAAAAATCAAGCGGATCCGAGGTGTCCTGCCGGCTGTAAAATGCAGTTTAATCAGAGAGCCATATTTTTTGTTCAAATGATTTTAATTATTGGAATGCACAAATTTTTAATACGCAATAAAAAGTTTTAAAACCTGAAAAAAAAGGGGGGGGCAGAAGATGTAAGCAGACATTTCTCCAAGGAAGACATACAGACGGCCAACAGACATGAAAAGATGCTCAACACCACGCATCATCAGGGAAATGCAAATCAAAATCACAATGAAATATCACCTCATACCTGTCAAAATGGCTAAAACCCAAAACAATAAGAAAGATAAAATTCAAAACAATAAGAAAGATAATATAAGAAAGAAGAAATTTTGGCAAGAATGTGGACAAAAAGGAAGTCTTGTGCACTGTTGGCAGGAATGTAAACTAGTTCAGCCACTGTGGAAAACAGTATGCTAGTTCCTCAAAACATTAAAAATAATGGAGCACCTGGGTGGCTCAGTAAGTTAAGTGTCCAAATCTTGATTTTGGCTCAGGTCATGATATCAGGGTCATGAGATTGATCTCCTCATTGGGCTCCATGTTGGGCATGGAGCCTGCTTAATATTCTCTCTCCCTCTCTCTCCCTGTCCCTCTCCGCCAGCTCACACAAACGCTCACTCACACACTCTCTTAAAAAAAAAAAAAGGTTAAAAATAGAATAGAATGAAAGAATAAAAAGAAGAAAATGTAGAGCCTGTACAGAGACCAATACTAGTTGAGATTGCTGGAGTTCAGGGGCATGCATGGGGGCAACGAAGATACAGTAGATATCTGAGCAGATCTCACTGGTCAGGGCCTTTAAACCCCAGCATAAAACTTTGGGAATCAATCTTCAAGAAATGTGTAGCCCTGAGATGAAGGGGTGGAGGATAGATATTGTGTGATTTGACATTAGCCAATAGCCTAAAGGATGCCCTTCTCTAACTCTTGCTTAGAGAGAGATAGAGAAAAAGAGAGAGAAGGAGAAAGAGAGAGAGAGAGAGAGAGAGAGAAGGAGAAGGAGGAGGAGGAGGAGAAAAGGAAGGAAAGAAGGAAAAGAAAGAAAAGAAAAAATATTCTCCATGAATAAACCAGACATTCAGACATCTCCATTTGGGCTCCTAATTTCATGCCAGCTAAGGTTCTAGGGCTTGACGTTCACTTCACTAGCTGGTTAATGGAGGCCTTGACAATGAAATGAAAATGCTTCCATTTCTCTGCTCCAATCTGTGCACCGCCATCTGCCATGTTGATTCTCATGGTGGCTACAACCATGGGGATGGAATATAGATGGCCCACAAAGCCAGAGATTCATCAGTGCCAACATGAGATAGACCCACAGCCCCAAGGCCAAGTGGAATCTTCTTTCGGACAGTTTGCCTTCAGCAATGTTAGGGCTTGGACCTTTTCATCCTGAGGACTTGTGTGGGCAAGCCCAGCCCCTGAACTGGTTCCACTGACCAACACTTTAATTTCAACGTGTGTGAGAAAAATACTGCCCATTGTCTGAAAGACTTTTCTCTCTTTGAAAAATGCTTAAATATGAGGATAACTGTCCTGATATTTACTACATACATCTCCTTCGACCCAACTCCACCAGCAGAGTGGTTTTCTTTAAATGCAAATGCTACCCCATCATTCACTCACTACAAACCCATCACTGGTTCCACAAACAAATAAATAACTGGGGACATGTAATAATTCTGCTGAATCATTTAAAGTGCACAAATAATCAAGCATTGGTGAATTTCCACTTTGAGTTATATATAGAAACTATCAGAGTAATCTTGATTCTAAAGGTACCAGTGAGAACAATGGTCCATAGATGCTACGAACCAGTATCCAACAGTCATCCTCTGCCCCTGCGCCCCCAAAGGAAACATGAATTGGCATACTGGTCATGATAATCAGCATATAAAAATAAAGTCACTAATTCACTAGATAATAATAAGCAAACAAGACTTTGTGATCACATTCCGCAGTACTTTGGACCAGCCTTTAAATATACAAATTCCACAAACCTCCCTTTTAAGAAAATCAGTTCAAACTTCCCTAGTGTGCTTACACTGGTTAAGATAAATGATATTCTATCATCAAGCAAATATTGCCAGGAATGAGGCACTGCATTATGCCAGACAGGGGTTGCAAAGATTCATCACTGATTACACTCTTAGAAAATAGATCAAAACCCCTGGTGCGGCCTTTGAGACCTTACCTGTCTCTCAGTCTCTTAGGCAGTGTCCGCCTCTTACCCCTGGGCTCCAGTCCTGTGACCTTTCGGTCCCTCAAATATACCATGCTCCTCCCAACTCTGACCTTTTCCACATTATTCTTTATGCTTGGAATTTTTTACCCCTTTTCAGTAATCTGATAAGCCCCCACCCATCCCCATACTATGGCATCCATGTCATTACCCCAGGGATGCTCTCAGCAGTTTTGGGCCCCCGACCGGGCTGGGCAAATAAAAGGACTTGCATAGTATCTACCTGACACTTCCCCGCCATAGCACATAACTTAATTAGAGTTAAATAATTAGCAGGCAGTTACTCACTTGTCATCTGTTTTCCCCATTGGGCAGACAAAGTGGGGCCTAGCACAGTGCTGGCTTGTGTGGTCTAACTTAAGCTTTCTTTTTCAGTACTATTGTCATTCTGCAATGTCAGTGGGTTAATAAATGAGCAGAGTAGAGAAAGTGGGGACTGCCTATTTCAACAGGTTTAACTATAAAAGGGAGAAGAGGGCTAGGGTGGCAGCTGGAAGTCACTGTGGGGTTGCTCTGCTCGGACTTCCCAAACAAAATAGCATAGACTGGGCAGCTTAAACCACAGGAACTGATTTCTTACGGTTCTGAAAACTGGAAGTCTAAGATTAAGGTGACAGCATGGTTAGCTTCTGGTGAGAGCTCTCTTCCTGACTTGTAGATGGCTACCTCCTTCCTGTGTCTTCACATGGTGGGGGGTGGAGTGGGGGACAAGCTCTCTGGTGTCTCTTAAGAGCACTAATGTCATCATAAGGGCATCATCTCCCGATACCATCACATTGGGGGTTAGAAATTCAACATACAAACTGGGGGGAGTACACAATTCAGTCCTTAGCAAGAGTTGAGGATTTTTTATGGTTAACAAGTCTTGAGCAGGCTTAAATGCTGATGACAGGGGCCAACAGAGAAGGAAGAAAGAAGCTTCAGGAGAGAAGGAATAGTCATAGGAGGTAGGAGGAGAAAGGAAGTCAACACTGCCAGAGACAAGGGCAGACATGGTTCCAGCGATGACAAGATAGGAGGGGCCAAGGGCATGTGCAGCTCCATGTGACTTTTCCCATAGAGGATCAACTGGCTAGGAGAGCTCTCAACTAAGGACTTCTTATTTCCTTTTTCAGTAACATACAAGAATGCCTGCTGAGGGGCTGGCATTGTTTGAGGACAATGGAGAAGGTTCTAAATAGAGTGTGTAAAGCAGAAAGAGGGCTGAGTCAGGACATACTGGCAGAGTGCAGATCGTTAGGACAGTTTGTTCTACCAACTACTTGGTGCTCAGAGAGGTTTCTCCAGCATCATTCAGCATGTGGAGTGTGGATCAAGGAAGGAAGATGGTTGCCTTGATCCGGATCAGGGCAACCATCTTCCTTCCTTGAGCCGGAGCCAGTGACATGGTGGAAAGCAGGCATATGAATGGGGAACATTCACTGGAAAGTTTCTGATGCGAGGGGCATAGATTGAATTAGGGTCATGGAGATGGGAGCAGACTGAACTACTTCAGACCTACGTGAAGGGAACAATGACCGAGAGACCAGAAATGGGAGAATTTTGCGGTCACTGAATGGCATGTCTCAATGCAAGATTTCGACACTGTCCAACATGGCAGCTTAGGAGTGAGTGGCTGAAGTGGAGTCATGGTAACGGCCCCAGAAATGGAGAAGCCCAACACTGGAGAGTCAAGAGTCTACTGCTTTGTGCAACCATGTCTAGTAAGCAGCCTCTTTCCAAAATTCCGTTTTCATAAGGCTAATTTCCTTCTGGCAGGGCTGCTCGGGCCACAACACTGATTCTCCAGATGGTGTCAAAAAGCTGTCAGTCTCTCCTCTTTTCACTTATCAGTGCTTCACATTTGAAGCTCTTGGGGCAGATAGAAAAAGGCAGAGGAAGCAGGAAATTGATAAAGAGAGGTCACACAAGCCGCTGAAGTCACAGAATCCAGGTGACACTGTCACTTACCTGATAATGTAACTCTTGTTCCTGGCTCCTTAGACCAAATGGGAATCTCTAACCTGTAACAACTGTGTTATGGAAGACCTCTGGGAAAATTCTCCTTTAGGGCTTTCTTTAGGGCCAGCACTGGCATCTAAGCATTTTTCCTTCACACAGGACAAGTAGGGATTAAAAGTTACTATAACTATTGGTCTCCAGAAAGAATTGCCAGAATTAGAAAATTCTCCAAGACTGTCCCACTCACTCACAGCAGGCATCACTAATAGATTGCAACACTTTTCACTGCAGATATAAGATGAAGCTTTACAATTAAGGTGAATTGTAAAATTCATGGCCCATACTAGGACACTTTGGAGAGTGCAAGGGAATGTAACTGTGTTCCAAGCAGCCTATAGGCTACAAATCTCTAACTCTTTGCCTATAACCCTCGCTTGACTTATAGCTTAGAGCTTGAGTAACTACCGCTTCTCTGAGATTTCAACAGAACACTGACCCTCGGGAAACAGGGAGCCAGGTGTTTCCAGAAGATCAAGCTTAGCCACGCTAGGAAAAAACCTTCCCTGATGCCAGCAAACTGGCTTGAGACTGAGACTGCCTTCCCTGCATGGTGACCTTCCTTACTTCCGTGTGCTCCCTTTTTAAAAATCCCCCAAAAAAAATCCCCCCCCAAAAAAAAAATTTAAAAAGCCCAGGATTTTGGAGATGGTCTTTGGACAGTAGTCCACCATCTTTTCAGGCTGCCAGCCTTCTGAATAGAGCGACTTTTTCTTTCCAACCAACCCGTCTCTCCAGTATTGGCTTTTGAGCAGTGAGCAGCTAAACTAGGGTTTGAGTAATAGATTTTTGGCGAACCAGCTGGAGGCTGTGCCGCCCCGAACATCCACCCTCTCCTCCACCCAGGTCTCCCCAGGTAGGAGAAATTGGCTGTGACAGCAACGCCAGGGCTTACCGGGTCCCCAGCTGAAGGGAGCAGTTGTCCTCAGCAGCGCACTGGGACCCAGCGCTGGTTGGGTGAGCTTGTGGGCTTGCTGTCTGGGAGTCAGCTGCTCTCCATTATCCTGCCCCCGGCAGTGATTTTAAGGATGGTCCCAAACAGCTGCTGATCCTTGGTTTTGTTTGGGGGAATCTCCTGCTGCCTCAGCTGCCTGCCTTCGCTTTTTGTGGGTGGACAGGAACCTGCCCTGGGAAGAGCAGCTGGGCTCTACAACTGGGCAAGTCCACTGCCGTACATGCTGGGAGTCCGGTTTTCCCGCCATTTGGCTAATGAAGCTGTTTGGACCCTCCTGAGTCAATTTGTGGTACCACTAGTCAGGGAAATGACTCTAAAGTGACTTTGTACCAGTGTGTCTTCTTAGGAGGGAGTCCGTTTATTTGAGAGATACCTGGTTGGTTTTGGTGTTTGTGTGAAAATGGGGGAGGGGTGATCTAGTTCAGTCCCCTCTCGGAGTCTATTGGGATGGATATTTTCTGTTTGTCGCCCTGCAGCTGTAATCCCGGGCCTAAAAAGAAGGTGTTTTATTATTACCCCCACCTGGCCTGTGTATATGTGAAGCCCAGAGGAAAGATGGCTCCTGAACGGCTCTCCTGGATTTCTTCCTCACGTTTGGTTGTCTCCAAAGAGGGGATTTTGACTTGGCTCTCTTCGCGTGTCTAGGAAGCCATTTGGTTCAGTCAATGAAGGCCCCAACTTTTAAGGAAGAACGACTGCTAACAGAGGTACTCTGGGCTTCATTTAGTCCCAGTTTTATTTCTTCTGTGTTCTTTCTGAACTTTAGTCCAGGAAGATGGGGGATACTCCTTCTGTTCCCAAAGAAAGTCCAGTAGGGCACCTGCTGAATAAATGGTGCAGAGGGCTAAAAAGCAACCGAAGAAAGAGCCTGTTTTGCAAGCGGGAGAGGCAGGGGACAAGGATAAAGGAATGTTAATCCAAATTTGAATCCACCTTCCGCCTTGCTGGCAGCGCCTCTGCTACCTCTTCCTTGGCCTCTACCTCCCCTTTCCCCCACCTCCCCTTCCACTGCTCCCTGGGCAACTCACACAACTGGCTCTTTTTTCTTTTTAAGACTTTTTATTTATTTATTTATTTGAGAGAAAGAATGAGTGGGATGGAAGGGTTGAGGGAGAGAGAGAGAATGAAGCAGACTCCCTGCTTAGCTGGGAGCCCAGTGTGGGACTTGGTCCCAGGACCTCGGGATCATGCACTGAATGGAAGGCAAATATTCCCCTCCTTCTCCTTCTTCCCTTCCCTCCCCCTGCACTACCACCTGGGCACCCAGCACAGCTGGCTCCTATACCGCCATCTGTGCCTGGGGTCCCATTGGCTCCTGCTCCTCCTACCATCACCATCAAGGAGCAAAAAGCACCCCAAGCTGTCAGGCTACCTCCTCATGAGGTTCAAACTAAAGAACCTCTCAAATCAGCATGCAGGGGCCCGGGGCTCCCCGGACTTACACAGCCCGCTTCACATTTCCCCGAAGGAGCCCCAGGTGAAACTGACCCTGGGAGCAAACTGATTGCCCTCTTAGTGGACACAGGTGCATCATGTTTGACATTAAAACTAATCCAAGGTTGTTGGCTTAATTAAAATAGACATGTCGTTAGAGTTATCAGTATTAAATATAAAACTTACTCAACCAAGGTTTACTGAAGGTCAAATGAGCTCGTGTTATATCTGTTGCAGTTTCTCAGCAAAAATGACTTAAAATGATGGTTAATTTTGTCTCATGAAGTCTTCATGTGTACTTGGTAAGAGCAAATAGGTTAAATGAAAAGGTTTATAGGCAAACTTAAATAGCTTTCAAAATCTTTAGTAACCTGGAACTTTGAAGTTTTGCTATTCAATGATAAATTACGTCGAAGTCATTGGATTTCTAAGCCCCTTCCAAAGAAGATAAATACTGAAACATTAGTTACTAGCCATAGGTTAATCTGCTTTTCATTTCTTATTACAGGGAATAATACTTGGGTCTGCTAGTAAACATGTTTTATGCTTTATTGAAAGTTGTAGGATGAAAAAACATCTCTAAAAATTATGACATATTATAAATTTGTCAATCTAAAGAATGATGGCTTAGCAGTTCACAATTAGTTACCACTTAGTTTTCACTGGAAACTAAGATTTCTAAGAACTAAAATTCTAAGTGTAATTAAGACTGCTAGAAATGATAAGGAAAGCAACTGTATATGCAGGGACAGTAAGATGGGTTTTTGATAAGGATTGAGGAATGGGAATACATTTTTGTTGAGGGAAGATAAGGTAATTCTGTCCTAAGACTGGTTATTTAGAGAGGCTTAGGAAAAAAAATCCGAATGTTTAAAAAAAACTGTAGAAAGTTTGGGAAGAAGAATCGTTGGAAAAGAATTTCATGTGTGGTCAAAGCTAGGATTGGAAAGAATGAGTTTTAAAAGTACAGTTGTAGAAGATTAAATGTTGGCTTTTCTTTCCGTTAAAAAGACAAAGTTTTCTTGGATTATTTGTCTGCTCTTTTTGTTAGAGAACACATGTGCATCGGGAGTGGGAGGTGGGCGAGGAATCCTAAGCAGGCTCCACATTCAGCTGAGTCTGACAGAGGGCTCGCTTGATCCCATGACTCTGAGATCATGACCTGAATTGAAATCAAGAGTCATATGCTCAACTGACTGAGCTACCCAGGTGCACTGGTCTGCTCTTGATAAGAAATTATAAACAATGTGGGTTTTTTTTCCCATCTGCTCAAAAAGCCAAAGTTTTGGGGCTCCTGGGTGGCTCAGTTGCTGAGTGTCTGCCTTCAGCTCAGGTCATGATCCCAGGGTCCTGGGATCAAGCTTGCCATCAGGTTCCTTGCTCTGTGGGAAGCCTGCTTCTCCCCCTCCCACTCCCCTCTCTCACTGTCTCTCTCTGTCAAATAAATAAATAAATCTAAAAAAAAGAAAAGAAAAGAAAAGAAAATCAAAGTTTCTGTGTTTTGTCTTTACTTGGTTTTTGATTACTTAAGAAAGTTAAAACTTCTCAATATTAAAGGAGCTAAGTTTTGTTAACTGTATAATCTTCTGCAGAATCGCTTATTGCCACATTGGTTAAATAGACAATTATTTTTATAATGATCTGTAATCCTATTTAAGCAAGAACTTTAAAATCTTCTAAGGTTTTTAACAAAACTTCCCCCAAATCCAAATTCTAAATGAAGTCTTTCTGACTCATTAGGCTTGTTTATTTGGTGTGTTAAATTACATGGGAAGCGCTGCCAAACAAATGATGGTAAATCTTAGATTATATTGTATGGTTTGGTGCTATAACTGTTCTAGAAATTAAATGAAATTCCTAAAGTTATATGGAGCACCAGGGTGGCTCAGTTGGTTAAGGATCTGACTTTGGCTTAGGTACTGGTCCCGGGGTCCTGGGAATGAGACCCATGTCGGGCTCCCTGCTCAGCAAGGAGTCTGCTTATCTCTCTCCTTCTGCCCCTTCCCCCCTCACTCTCTCTCTGCCTCTCTCTCATGTAAGTAAATAAAATCTTAAAAAAAAATTCCTAAAGTTGTAATATGTTCTGGTATAAAGTCACCACTTGACATTCTACTTATTGAAATGTGTGCCTCACACACACACAAATACCTGGATTTTCTTGTCAACTTCATTATAATAAACTCTCTTCAGATCTTTGACTATGTCAATTTCTGAGTCTTGCCATTTACCATGATTCTGATGCTCTTACAAATGTGTTTCATCTTCAAGGAGATTCATAAAAAGGACTTTTGACAAATACAGGTTTCTGATATTTTCAAGACCATAAAACTAAACTGGGTAAGAATTTCTGTAACTAATGGAAAAGCTTCACTCAAGATTACTGACATGGGACTGAATGAATTGAGGAAGATGATTACAGTTTTTATGACTTGTTTGAAACATTGCTGTTTCTCTAATGTTTGCTCTTCCAGATTTAAGGAAACTTTTGCTCTTAAGATATCTATGACTTATAGAAATATGATAAATATCGCTTTATGAAAAAACAAACATTTTTCTTTCTACCTGAACCTTCCAGAATTCATAAACTCTCTGTGAATATTCTTTCTTTCATGGCAATTATAATTGTTTGCATAAGTTCAGTAAGAATCTGTTCTCTTTGTAACAGGACACCGTTGAAAACATTGGTTAGATTACCAAGGCTTTGACTGGAATGTCATATTTGAGAGAGACATGCATAGACTCAGATATGACCTGACAGCTTTAAGTGACTATGGTTGACTTTTTGGAGCCAATAGGGCCCCTTGGAAATGTTGGCTTGGTACCTTGCTTACATAGTTCCCAGCAGCCTTACCCAGTGAATAAAGAACGTTACCTCCTGGCAGGTGCCAAAATATCAGGATATTTGGGGGACCTGGAGAAGAACTCACCAAAATAAGTAGGTATTATAAGCAAATCTGATGGCAAGTATTTGACTTGGCTTCTGGCCTTGAGAGACTATTAGAAGTTCTATCTGAAATTCCTTATAAAAAGTTCCAGGGACGCCTAGGTGGCTCAGTTGGTTGAGCGGCTGCCTTTGGTTCAGGTCATGATCCCAGCATCCTGGAATCGAGTCTCACATTGGCTCTTTGCTCGGCAGGGAGCCTGCTTCTCCCTCTGCCTCTGCCTGCCACTCTGCCTGTGCTCGCTCACTCTCTCTCCCAATCTCTCTCTGACAAATACATACATAAAATCTTAAAAAAAAAAAAAAGTTCCAAAGAGGGGCGCCTGGGTGGCTCAGTGGGTTAAGCCTCTGCCTTCGGCACAGGTCATGATCTCAGGGTCCTGGGATCGAGCCCCACATAGGGCTCTCTGCTCAGCAGGGAGCCTGCTTCTCCCTCTCTCTGCCTACTGTTCTGCTTGCTTGTGATCTCTCTCTGTGTCAAATAAATTAAAAAAATCTAAAAAGTTCCAACGAAAGAGATTTATCACTATTCTTTCTGTGCTTGCATAAATAAGCCACATTCATTAAAACTGGACTTGTTTTACAAACAAATTAGTCTTAATTTGGCTATCTTTGATGGGAATGACAGTGATTTTAGAGAGAAAAATTATATTTCAGTAACACACCTTTGTGGGTGTGAGATTCTAGTTCTGATTGTCTGTAAAAGTTTGTTGTTTGCCTAGGGTAGACAACTTGAGGTAAACTTCAGATAAATTGCCACAATAACTCATGTACAGACAACATTCATGCCTGTTACTCTGAGCGGATAATCAAAAGACCCCATGGGCTTCCGATTGTTTGAACAGTTGGACAATGGGAGGCACTTGCTCGTTAGAAGTTCTTACCACTCCCTTCTCAGTCTACATCAAGTCCAAAGCGGACCACTGGACTATCTCTTTCAAATTATTCACCTGTGTCAGGCGGGACCTCCCTGGGGAAATACCAGACGGAGATGACTATTTCTTGGGTATACTTTGCTCCCCAGTGGGAAGTTGCCATTCATCAACATGTGGCATGAAATTTGTCTAAATCCTTAATTCTCATTGCTAATGAAACCACTAACTCCCCCACCAACCTACAGAAATTTCTGGACTTCTTGGCTAAAGCAGTAAATAGACTACAGAGTAGCCTTAGACTGCGTTTTACCTGGACAAGGAGGTGTATCTGTGGTAGCCAACTCCTCTTGCTCTACTTGTATTAACACCATCATGCAGGTTGTAACTAGTGTAGACAAAATTCAACAGCAGGCCACTTAGTTGCAGCAAACCCTACAACAGCCCATCCTTCTGTGTCAAGGGGGTTGGAATTGGTTTGCTGGCCTATTTTCTTGGATACTCTCTAGCATCAGAACTATTCTAGGAGGGATGACAAAAATGGACCTCACAGTATTACTGATACTGGAATATACTTAGGGGTAAGACTAATAATGTTAGGTACCATTACATGATGTAAGAAGGTGTCCAAAGTTTTAAATACGGAACTACCTCAGATACTACCAGCCCCATGCCCACTTACAATAAAAGGACCAATAGTTACATTGTGTCCATGTCAGGGCCTTCCATTCCAGAGCCCCTTTTGCGCCCTGATTCAGCTTGAAGCATCTACAGCAGATGGACTTTTGCCCATATTCCAAAGATGGAATGAAGGAATAACCATAGGGATATGTAGCTGTGTTCCAAGATGAAGATGAAGGTTGGTCATACGAGAAAACAGTCTTTCCTGCTACCCCCGTATGGTGACCCTCTTGCTGCCCTGTGCTCCCTTTTAAAAACCCCTGCTTTTGTTCTGAGACTTTGGAGATGCCCTTTGGACATTAGTCCACCATCTTCTCAGGTTGCCAATCTCCTGAATAAAGCAACTTTTCTTTTCCAACCAATACCTGTCTCTCGAGTATTGGCTTTTGAGTAGCGAGCAGCCAAACTTGGGTTTTAGTAACAAGAATACTAAAAATAACTCACTGTAAAATTATTGATTTTTATTGATTGACAAATTGAAAATAGTGTGTGAATAGAAACTATTTTGTAGTTCCATCAATAAAATCAAAGTTTTTTCTAAAATCCGTGTACATTAAATCAAAATAAAAAGACTGTTGTTTCTTTCCAAGTTTTTGTTTAAGTTACAATTAACATACAGTGTAATATTAATTTCAGGTGTACAGTTTAGTGATTCATCACTTACAACACCCAGTTCTCATCACAAAAAGTGCCCTCCTTAATACCTATCACCTGTTTAACCCAGCCCCTCACCCACCTCCCCTCCAGTAACCATCAGTTTGTTCTCTGTAGTTAAGTTTGTTTCTATTTTCCTCTCTCTCTTTTTTTAATAAAAAGACTTTATATTGATTTTTCAGAATGTTTAAAAACATAGAAAAATTATTCTTGGTATATATTTGTATACTTTATTCAGGCTTTTTTGGCTTTATCTCTCATACTATATCACTAATATTTTGATGAAGACTATACCTTTTTCAATATAATCTATTGATTTTTTTTTTTATAAAATAAACTTTGGTCTCCTTCTCTGTTACATGTGTGGTTACTAAGCTTGAAATTCTTGACATCTTTGATTGCTTTTTCTAGTAATGTCAGAACAAATCCTGAGAAAAAGGGAGATCTTTTTTGTTGCTTTTTTTCTTGAAATTTCCATTTCTGTCCAAATTTCTTTATATACTCCATCACTTTGTCCCTATTGAGAGTGCCTTTCTTTGACAAATTTTTTTTACAAATATTTTCATAAGACAAAATTTGTCACATAAGTTGACTCCAATTCTTTTGAATGTTTTGCCATTTTTAGATCTTACAAAATAGTAGACCTTCTCAATTTTGTTCCATCAAAAGACTAAACTCAAACTTTGAAATGTTCCAAAGATCAACTATAGAATGTTAAAAGTAAGTCTATACAATATTGAGTCCTCATTAGATAATTTGTTCAGTTTCTTCCTGTTTTCAGAGGGATGTATTTTAATGATTTTCTGTTGCAAGCTGTGTGTTCAGTAACTTTACACATTTTCAGAGCTTCAAATGCTGATTTTCTTTTTAGTTTTTAGGGTTTTTTTTTTTTGCTATTCCATTTGTTGACTACTCTGATTAAACATTTCAACTGATTTTAAGCAAAAGACATATGTAGAAGTCTCATTATTTTATTTGAGAACACTAAAGTTGATTTACAAAGTAGTTCTTCAAAAGCACAAACATTTCTGAAATAGAGTCGATGGTGGGTAGCAAAGAGAGAATGACTACTACTGTTCTGATACATTTTGTGTCTCAGTTACTCTGTGTGTGTGTGTTGTAAATTTTGGCAATATATCTTCTATTTTAGTTGGTGGAATATCACAAACTCTTTGGATGAATTGCAAATTATGTAGGTATCACAGTTCCAAGTTCTCCTGTCTGTTCCATGAGATTCATCATTTAGCAAGAACATTATTTTTATCATGGCACTTTGCCTCACCAAAATTATGTTTGTATTATCACCCCCAAATGAATACATTAAACTTCATCGGGAAATGTTTAACCAAAATTACGATTATTCTCAGTAACATAAGATGCTTCACTTTGGCAAAATGACTCCCAAAAGCTTTATTTCATCAATTGGATGAGAAAACTCAACCCATTAGTGAGATTAAATAATCTTTTATTTAAAGTGTCTGATGGCATAGATATAAAGCTGGCCTCCTTCAACATGTGCCAAGATCATCTTCTGACAATAGAGCCAACACAGTAACAGCAGTCATGAACTTTTGATACCTGTGTGAGAAGCTGTAGAATCAACAATGAGTAAGATTAACTTAGAAGAATAATTATTTAAAAGAAATTATTTACGTTTCACATACTGAAATGTAAATGTACCTTCCAGCAGTGTCATGTGTTAGATGACTGGCTTGGGCACAATTTTCTTAAAAGAATTACTGACTTGAGAAGATTTATAGCAAAACAAAAAGCCTGGTAGCATTGTAACAAGAGTGTTTGGGGCATGCTCGACAGAAGGACTGCTTGGTCTCTATTTCTCGCATTTAATACACATACTTCTAGAATTCTCCCCATTTCCCACTGACCCTGTTAACTGGGTGCCTGGTCACTGTGCATCTTGAAAATTATGCTGAAAGCCATGGCACAACTGAAGGCAAAAACCCAGCAAACGGCGGTTACATATTGCCTCCACACATACACTGCTCCTGAGATGGGAAGACCTGACTTTCCTTACAACGTGTATTAGAACGCACTTCATTTTTTTTCAGCAAGTGTTTTGCATGCTCTACTGGGAATGGAGACGGGTTATAGTTTGTTGTCCCTCAGTTCCCCACGTATTACGGAGAGAAATCTTCATGGAGCATGCACCTTGCACATATTATGAGACAAGACCATGGCAGAAGCTGGAAATATCAACTGGAGGTCTACCAGCAGCACCCCAACTTTCTTTAATGCAACTACTAATGACAAGTCCTTAAAAAAAGAAACATCTAGCATAAAGGCAAAACCAGGATGCCTGGACAGTAGGAGTAACTAGTACTGTCACAGACAGCAGGGACATTTGTCCCCCTAATGTCTCTTCTCAGCCAATGTTTCTGGGAACCGCTACCAATGGGTAGGAGTTGGCTTACAGCATGGAACCTTCTAGGCCCCCTAGGACTCTAGACAGTCTCTAATATGTTCTCTACTAGGATTTATTCTCTTTGAATGGAGCTAAAAAAACTTTCTAATTCAAAGTGATTTTACAATGGCAGTTAGAAGCGTTCTTAATTGGATTGCTGGGATCCAGTGTTCTCCCCTCCCTGTGTCTAGGGTCCTGGATGCGCCACGTGCTGGCAGGCCACGCTCTAGCACACCGTCACACTTCTGCTCCACCAACGGAGTCATTTGTTCTCAAATCTGTCCCTGTCAAAGTGCCCTTGTTATTCTAACTGCTTGATTAAAATTACATTAAATTGATGAAATGTGATTGCAAAAGGAGAATCACTATTTCTTTGAAAACTACACTGACTTCTTTGGAAAGTCTCTATAAAGGCAGCTCACTAAAAAGCTCTTCATTGGGTTAACACTACTGTCAAAACTGGGGTTGGGGAGACATGAAAACTACAGAAGGATTCTGCATTCAGGTTTCTTCACATGCAATTTTGGGGGACTTGTTCTGCTCTAAAGAAACTCAAATTGGAAATTGTAGATTGTAAACAACCTAATAAATTGTGGTAATAAAAATTTAATGTGTATAGGGCTCCTCTATGTGCCAGATGCTGCCCCTTTATATATATTATGTCACTGGATCTGTCAAGACCCACAACCAGCAGATACTTTTATGATTTCTATTGTACTCTTAAATCAACAGAAACCCACAGAGGTTAATGCTAAATTATTGCCCTGTGTCACATGGCTGGTTAATTTTCTCCCAGGAGAAAATTCTGTAACTGTCTGGCTCCAAAGCCTATGCATACTCCACTTTTCATGCTTTGTTCCTGGAGCTTAAATTCTGAAAGAAGCATTTGTGATAAAGGTTCTGAAGTAGTTATCCAGGCTGAGATAGTGAACACGGGCCATGAAGAGAGGCAGTCAGGAAACCAATTTTGCCAAGCTCTTGTCCCTTCTCTTCTGCAGCCTGCCGACTGAGCCTGAAATTGTTTTTTCATTCCATAAGTAGAGGTGCAAATGTCTCCTGGGAGAGGGCCCAAGGGTTCACTCCAAAATATATCAGCTGCATTTTGAAAAACCGGCAGAAACTTATCAATACCCTGGCCAGAGCAATTACCCAGCATTTTTAAATTTGCAGCTGCTTTTATCAGCCGTTCTAAATATTTGTACATGGTCAATAAGGTTGTGGGGACACCTCTGCCTGACTAGGCTCAGGAACAGACAGATAAGTGAGGAGAAAGATTCTAGGCTACAGAGCACCTAAGAGGGTAGACACACAATGGGGCTGTTTCACGCTATTCCAAGTGACAAAATGATAATGGCAGCCACTTAATGAGCATCTGCTAGGTTTGGGTACTATGTGGGAGAGGGGTTGGGGGGAGGGTAAGGAACTTGCCCAAAGCAATGAAATTCCAGAACTGGAATGCAAGCCTGATTGATGAGCCTGGCCTTTCTCTCCCACTACCTCTCTGAAAGTTTCTCCCATGGAAGAGCAAGTGTCCCAGTGAGGAGCTGTGGGAGTTAGTGTTGGGTATGGAAGATGTCACTCTGAAAGCCAAGGTGCTAGAGGGAGAAAGCAGAGAATACGATCTGGAACAGGGCTGGGAGGGAAGTCAATCTCTGAACTGCAGTAGTGTGGTTTGCCATTTATCACTATTACAAGAATAATATACATTCTTTGTAGAAACATTAGAAACAATGGAAAAATAGAGGAAAATATTTCCATGGACCAGAAAATACTGTTAATACTTTCTATGCTGGATCTTTTCAGTCTTTGGTTCTGTGGACATCTTTTTTTCTTTTCTTTTCTTTACAAGATGGGACATTTTTTTTTAACTTACTAATATCAGATAAACATTTTCCCACATTATTAAAATTCTCCTACAAATCATTTTTAATGCCTGCATGGTACTCTAGATTAGAGAAAGTGAAAGCCCTAGAACCTAGCTGGTCTGGGGTCAAATTCCAGCTCTGCCATTTCCTGGCCATGTGACAAAACTCTCAGTTACCCCTTCACCCCCCACGGGGATAATAATAAAACCTCCTCCTATGTATATTGGGATGATTATGTGAGAACTAGAATTGAAAGCCCTTATCCCAATATTGTATAAATGTTGAGTGTTATTTTAAAAAGTTAACTGTTATCATTTCTGGAATTTATTTAACCAATTCCCCATTCTCCAACATTTGGGTTTTTTCAGGTTTTCAAAATCATGAATAAGAAGCAATGAGCGCGGTTATGGAAAAAATCTTTGTGTTCCTCTGTAATTATGTCTTGATGTGAAATGACTGGATCAAGAAGTATGCAAAATTTGTATGTATTCGATGCATACAGTCAAACTATTCTTCAGGAGATGTGTGTTGATTTATAATTATTTTGATGACCCCTTGAACGAAGCTGGCTATGAGATCGGGAATTAATGATGAACTATGAGTCAGGAAACAAGGAACAAGCCACATTTGAACACTAGCCTCAGAATGTGAGACCTGCCAAGTCCCAGGGAGGCCTGCTGACCTCTCCTCTTTTGACCTCAGTCAGGATACCTGCCACAGGGATAGATGTGAGAGAATGTGAGGGGCACTGGCTGGCACTGAATTCAAGGAGAGATGGACAGAAGGGATTGGAAGATATTGGAAAGGGCCTTAGCAGATCAGTAAAAGTAAATCCCATGTTGGATAACTTTACTGTATTAGTAATCACTGCCGAGTGTTATTTGTACATTTTAATTTAGGTACTGCCTTAAAGTTGTAATGAACTCATGTTAATAGCATATATATATGATTTTGTGGTATGTAGAATACATTGACATTTCACACCCTGATTATCCTTTATTCACTTCTAATGTTCTTCTTAAGTAGAAATGATGGTGGCAATAGATAGTAGGGTATTTTAAGGTCTTTTAATCCACAAATTAAAGTTGGCCACTTTATTGGTCTTCCAATTTTAGTTTTCAATTTTATTGGTCCCTGGAATCCATACGCCTAGAAGCTAATGCCCAGGAGACATATAATCCAGTCTTTAAACCTTCATTTATCCAACCAACATCCAGTGAGTGGCTGACTACTGCATATAAGATGTATAGGAATTCTTCCTTTGACTCAAAGAGCTTGTGGTCTTTGGGTCCCATGTTGCACGCTGTCACACCATTGACTCTGGGGGGTGACAGGTTGTCAGGGAAGAGAGGTGGAGAGGGCATGGGGGTCACAGTCCATCACAGGGTCCTTGAATTTTCTTAACATGGAAGCCACTTCTTCTTTTAGAAATTGTTTAACTCATTATTCAATATTGGAGCCCTTGGGGAAATAAAATTCACTGTAACAAACACCTCCTCACGGTGGCAGAATACATATTTCAGAAATTAAAAGACAAAATAGAACTGAATCTGGGAGAGGAGTAGAGCTGAAATATCCCAGGCATCAAGATTTATAACTGTGCATGGAAAAAATTTTCTATAGGCTTTAAAAATATATTTATTAAGCCATTGTTTGGTTTAAGATACCCAAAGGAAGGAAAACCAGTGTCTAATTTCACAAGACATGACAGCTATAAACCCTTTAACATTCACAAAAAACTTAAGTGAAATGAATCACAAATCAAAATATCATTAGTGACATTTATGACACATTGTAACAATAAACATCAACAAAGCTGTAAATTCTATAATACCTAGAATACCAGCAGGTGTCTGAAATAGGAGACGATGCTATTTGGATATGTTTATACGAGCAAGGGCTCTCCAGTAGGCTAAACCCGCAGTGCTCCAAGTGTTAGCTGTGAATGTTTTTGTGGTTTGAGCCAGAGAAATGTTTGGATTGGAGATGTTAAAAATCATAGAAAATCTTTCTAACCGTTCTCTTCTTACAGGGGGGAGAGGTTGGGCGTGGGGAGTCTTCTTTTGGGAGGAACATCTGTAAAGTTTCGGCAGAAACTTTTGAGCAATTATGTGAAGCATGTTTTCTGGGGGCTTCATTGTTTTGCCAGTTTGGGGGTTAGTTGATAGCCCCTTGTGTAATGAGTATACTATGTCATAGCATAAAGTAGTAACTGGAAATCTAGCAAATATCCAAGCAACTGGAAGGGCCATAAACCAGGAAGCTTTTTTTTTTTTTTGAAGGATGATAATTCTCTCAACCAATATGGCTAGCTTCCAACACTCAGCAAGAGTTTGCATTCAAAAGGAAAAACACAAAATAAGCCTCATGCAAACTTTCTCCCTCACCTTTTCCAAACTTAAATGACTGCCAAGAATCAACATAACTGAATTCATTTAATATGAATAAATAAGTGAGCTGAAAGGGGCCAGCCCTCGCCACCAGCACATCGCTTTCTACCTATTTTGACTGACAGCTCATTCTCTAGATAAAAATTGTGTTATCAACTCACTCAATTAACATGGGTTAATAATCATCTAGTTAAGTTATAACTGGAGAGATCCTGGCCAGTGTTGCAATTTAAATTGAAAAGAAATCAGAGGAGGATCACTGGATACACATTATTTTTATCTTTAATGATGTTATTTACATTCGATACAGTGTTTCTGAAAGCAGAAAGCTCTATTCTACTCATTTAGACAATGTGAAAAAAAACTTTGATGTATGTATATATGTATGTCACATTTTAAAGATGTACATAATGTTTTTTAAAAGACAAGTGAGTCTTTTCAGGCACCAGTCTTGCAAAAAATCTCACAGATTTTTTTTTAACTATATACAAGTATATCAATAAATGAAAAACAGCAAAAAAATTATAGCTAAATTGTAATGGTTTCAGCCTCTTAAGAAAAGCATTAGAGTGAAAAAGCGAGTTTCAGGTCAAATCCCATCACAATGACCTTCACTACAATAAAAAGTTGCCTATAAAGAAGTGGTTTCCAAATCTAACCAGTCACTGAAAGTGTTTCTAAATGTCATTGCCACAAAACCATGATTTTAAATCATCCATGGCAAGAATGTTTTCTTTAAAGAAATAACTGAAAATTTCGTACTCATATAACAGTCACCTTGTATAATGAAAAAGACCCTACCCCTGAGTCTGTGACCTGGGGTCAGGTGTGGTGGCAGATACCTCACTGCTGATATTACCAGGAAAATGGAAACATGAATTACAAATGAAACCGATTCCTTTCTTCACATTAACAAAGCAAGCTGTGAGTGCCTTTATCACTGGCAGACATGCTAACCACATCTACAAATTTGACTGGTTTGTGTAGGAACAGCCCATTTTAAATTTATTTTGAGCCAAATACACAACAATACAGGGGAGATGAATAGGCAGCCCTTAAAACGCTGGAGCATCATTTGATCCATGGTCAACTGGAGATGTTTCTTTTGTAACCTAAAGTATTTATTATTACCTATTGCAACATAACACAGAAGTGATCATGAGCTCATTAAAGAAAAAATCCTTGGTGTATTAGTCTCTAGAGCTTAGAACGTAGCAAGCATATACTAACTGCTTGTGAAATCATGGACTTTCAGAAACAATTTTCCTCCTTGTAAGTTCCTCTTTTCCCTGAGTCTTAAACATTTAGGATGACACAAAGATGTCACAAAGAATAAAAAGGCAATGATGGGAGGGCAAAATCAAGATCCATTTCTCTAAATATTATCTCTGAGTTCTCTCATAAACAACAGTGAAGGACATTGGTGTCCTTGCTATTTAAACTATGCCCCATAACTGATTTAGTCTGAGACTATAGACCTGAACTCACCAGAAAGGGGAGACCATTGAATAGGCAGGCAACTAACTGAAAGTTAGGTCTGGTTTTCTCCAAAGCAACCAACTGTCTGATGGAAATCAAGCCTTCTTTGCTTGTTTTCTCTCAGGTAGGATATACTTGTAGACAAAAACTCTAAGATTTCAGGAAAGTGAATTACCTCTTTGGGATTTGCTGGGCCCTATTTAAGACAATAATGCTGAATTACCTAATAATTAGTACTTCAGAGGCTTAAATGAATGAGAGCATTTTTTAAAATGTTGATGCTGGGGCACCTGGGTGGCTCAGTGGGTTAAGCCTCTGCCTTCAGCTCAAGTCATGATCTCAGGGTCCTGGGATCGAGCCCTGTGTCAGGCTCTCTGTTCAGCGGGAGCCTGCTTCGTCCTCTCTCTCTCTCTCTCTCTGCCTACTTGTGATCTCTGTCTGTCAAATAAATAAATAAGTAAATAAAATCTTTTAAAAAATGTTGATGCCTTCCCAAGAATTAACTGAATAAACAATTTCCTAAAGTTCTGAATTCAGATTAACTGGATAGTGCAGTTTTAGTGTCAGGAAGGATTTCAAACATACTTACCCCCAGAAATCTTTCTAATTATGATTATGTTTTTCATTTTCCTAATATAATCAATTATTTCTGCATAATAATCTTTATTTTTGGTAGAGGAGAAAAATCAATCATGGCAATAATCTCCCCAACTGGTTCATTCAGTTCCATAGCTGAACCAATAACTTATGTAGGAATTCCTTATCTGACTTAATAGTGTACAGGATTGTGAAGAAATCATTTTTAGAATAATATGTTTAATAATGTAAGAAGTTGACTATGGGGGGGAGCAAGGTCAATAGGAAAGAAAATTTTAGTTTTATGACCAAAACATTCAACATTTAGTTGGAGGTGTCTAATCATTCTTAAGTATGATTCAGAAGGAGACTGGGTATATAAGTAAACATATCCATCAGATAAGCAGTGGGATGTAAATAGCAAAACTAATTTGGAGACAGGACATGGCATAGGCATTTTGAAATAAATGGCTATAATATTTTTAAAAGTTTTGAATATCAATAAGCAGTAACATTTAAGGAATTCTGAACTTTTCACCATTTGAAAAATGTCTATGTTCACTAAGTTCTTGTAAGCTTTCCAGAGTAAGTTATAAATTATCCCTTTATCCACAAAGCAAAGCCTTAAGGTTGGCTTAAACATTTTTGTTAAGCCAAATAAGGCAGTTTGTGATTTTCTATAATTTTTATAAAGTCTCATTTCCTGAATATTAATACCTATAATTCAACCTAATTTAAAATTCGTCTTATATTTCATATCCATTTTCTTAGGAGCATGAAGAGCAGGGCATTTAGGTGTAATTTTGAGGATTTATCACGCTAACACCCTACTACATTCACTATAAAGAATATTTCAGGGAATGAGTTTTATTTGTAAACATTTTTATAAGATTAACAATAATTTTACATATACTCTAGAACTACACTGTCCACTATGGTAACCATTAGTCGCATTTGGCTGTTGAACACTTGAAAGGTGACTTGTGCAACTTGAAGAACTGAATTTTTTATTTTAACTCATTTTAAATTTAAAGAATTATAATAGTGGTTTATGGGAAACCTTTTATGGGAAAACTTTTAGGTGTGTTTAGACAACTTAGACTCATGAATCTACTTTCTCATCGGCAAATTTTACGAAACCTAAATCCATTAAGTATAAGTGGTGAAAACTTCAAATCCAAATAAGGTCTGCTGCAAATGTAAAGAACATTTCAGAGGCTCTGTACCCAAAAAAAAAAAAGAAGGTAAAATTCTCATTAATAAGTTTTATATTGACTACTTAAGTGCCTTGCATTATATTTCTCTTGGACAGCACTGATCTGGAGCTATATGAAAATTTCTAGTATTTAAAAGTTATGTTTTAAATGTTTTATTTTAATGTCATTCGCTTAATCAAAATTTGTTATTATGAAAAAGTAAATCAGATTTAGTATTTACTCAGTAAGACGTGCCCTAATCATTCTCTCTGCCCATCCTCCTTTCTCCAAATTGCAGAATCCTTGCTAGCACCAACAGCTGAATGCAAAATCATAAGACAGTGAATATGCAGAAATAGTATATGAGAGCACTGATGAGTGTGCAATCAAACTGCTCACATACTACAAGTTCCATCTTTTCTTTCTTCCCAATTGTTTCCAGAGCTGTGTGCTCCTAATTCCAAAATTAACCTTCAACTTATTCCCAAGTTCTGCTGTGCTATGGCTTCTGGTTTAGAATAAGCGATGACTTTGCTCAGCAATGTGCATGGTCATGTATTAATACTAGATTCTGTCCAGGCCCGAGAGCTTTCATCCTTCAGAGTGGAGAGCTTCCTCTGGGAGAAGGGTTCAAATCCCAGAAGCTTGAACACCGCCACCCGGTACTTCTTGGACATGATGTTGTACAGAATGGGATTGATGGCAGCGCTGAGGTAGAAGAGGACAAAGGATACCAGGTTGCAGTATTGGCTGATCTGAGCAATCTCCAAGGAGCCAGGCTCGAAGGACTTGGAAAATAAATATCGCCCTACATGGAAGGGCAGCCAGCAGAGGATGAAAGCAAACACTACGACAGCTAAAAGGACAACAGGAGAGAGAGTGTGAGCTCCAGAAATGACATAGCAAATCACATTCTATTTTGAAGCCATGGTTTTGTTTTATGTATAGTATCACCGTTGACTTCAGAGAAACATTATGTTCTGCTTGTCCCTATTTCTACTTTTTACCAAGATTGGGTCTGTCTGTACTAACAGTTCATCCATTTTTATTGAGCTTCCTAATCATTTCTACTTAACAACTATTTGAGTGGTTTTTATGACTAGACTGACATATTGACTCAACAATTTATTCACAATAGTCCCCATTTCGCCTGTGCCAGATACTACCAAACGAATACGAAGTACAGTGGCCATACTCAACCACAGCTACGTAGCAGAGTTTTCTGGGGGCACAGATTCCTTGTATATAATACAGACTTGTAAAATTAGGATCTTTAGCAGGACAACTGCTTTTCTCTTTTCTCTTTTCTTTTTAAAAGTTTCACGAAAGACTGAATATGCAGTCAGGATGGAGAGTCACTGAAATGCATGATACCTAGCCACCTACAGTAGACATAAGTAAGTTATAAAAGACCATAAAACCCATTAATATTAATTATCATCCATCCAAGTCTTCATTTTATGCAGGGAAGAGAATTTTTGTCCAAGCCCTCTGAATTTCTAGATAAGTTTTTAAAATGCAGAAATCAAAGGAAAAATAACAGAAAATAATACTTCAGTCCTCGTACCATTTTAGTGGTTCCCTTCATAAGGTCAAGGCAAAAGAAAATTAACATCGGTGTTGAGACACCAGTGAGGACAATGAACAGCTTAAAAATAAAATTGGAGGAGATTATTAAACTTATTCTCAAAACTAAGTTGCATAGTAACAACTGTCGGCCACCGTAGCAACAGGAATATTAGAATTCCCAGGAGGGCACTAGCAGGTTTACAATCTTTTAGTCATGTTGTGAGAATCACTGGTCTAGCAAATAAAAACTTTTTTGCATTCTTTGAAAAAGCTGTATCACCTTAATATACAAGATTCCAGGAGCTGTAAAATTACAAATACAAAAATCAACCTAGAACGACTTCTAAGAAGCACTAACTAAGCAAATAAATACAAAATGTTGGACTATAATGAGGAATAGTAAAATGTACAGAATCTGGCTTTGAAAAAGCCAATAGAATTAATGTTTTGTGTGGATGTGAACACATTTTGTATTACTTTGCTTGTCCATTAAACTTGTGTAGCAAATATGCAGTGCACTCTAGTCATGATGCTGCACCTAGATGTTCTTTGAAGGACCATTTAGGGAGGGATAGTAAGTCCCGCCAGCTTACACAGTCTTTTTTTTCTCATGTTGGGGGAAGCCTACCTATCTCAGCTATCCTGTATTATCCTGGACTATCCTACAGGCAGAAATAGGGGGTCATGAAAACAAATGGAGACTCCAGCAGGGATTTGTCATTGACTTCCTTTCAAAGCTATATAAACAGCAGCAGGGTAAACAGAAGGAATGCAATTATCTGGGGAAAAATGCAGGTCAGAAAGCATACCACAATGCTGAAAGAAGAGTGAATCATCTCTGGCAGAATTATCCACATCGATCATATCTTTGGTTCAATTTACCACCAAATGCTTTCTAGATCCAATGGCTATTCCTCCCCCAAGCCCATGCCTGTTTTTGTCATGCAACTTAGGTATCCACAAATTGAGGCAGGAAGCTTAACCTGGCCTTTCACACTTAAAGACTACAGTAGACTTTTATGAAGTATCTCAGTTTTGAAGCAATGTCTCTGGGCTGATAAAACTCACTTACGGGAAATATAAAGTGGCGGGGGGGGGGGGGGGGGGGGGGGGGGGGGGGAGACACCTTTCCCTGGAAAAGAAGATATCAGAAGAAAAAGACACAAAGAGGTAGAGAGGAAAAGAGTGAAAACAGTGATAAAGGGGGTGGGGGAAGACAGATAAAGAGAGAAACAGTAACAAACAAACAAACAAAAACCAAAACACACACACACACACACACACACACACACACACACGGGGGTGGGGCATACACTACGGAGAAACTGAGAAACCAAAGAGCAAGCTCAAGACAGAAACTGATAAAGACATGCAGATAGAGACCGAGAAGAACAGGGGAAGGAGGTAGAGGCTCAGGGAGAAGGGGAAAGGTGGGAAGGCAAAGGGAGAGGGGAGAACCCGGGAGAGCGCGGCCGAGGGCTCACTGAGACCCACCCAGCATTTTCACGGTTTGCTTGTGGTTCTGGTCCCTTAGCGAGGCGCCCACCGCCGCCTCGCCCCGCTTTCTTCGCCACAGCTTCCTGCCGATGAGGCTGTAGAGCACAGTGAGGCAGAAGACCGGCAGGAAGAAGAAGACGCTGGATACCCACACCATGACGGTGAGCAGTCCCGAGCGCACGGCGAACTCAGTGGCGCGACACTCGTTAGTGTCCCGAGGGTCGGTACCGTTCTCGTGCTCCACCCCGACCAGCACGAAGATGGGCCCGGCGCTGCAGAAGGCCACGGCCCAGATGACCAGGATGACCAGCTTCACCCGGCCCTTGGTGACTACCACCTTGGCCCGCAGCGGGAAGCAGATGGCGAAGTAGCGCTCGACGCTGAGCGCGGTGATGGTGAGCACCGTGGCGTAGGTGCAGCTCTCGCTGACGAACTGGAAGAGTTTGCAGAGCAGGTCGCCGAAGTTCCAGGGCCGGTACTGCCACAGGCGGACTAGGTCGAGGGGCATGCAGAGGAAGATGAGTAGGTCGGAGAAGGCCATGCTGGACAGGTAGAGGTTGGTGGTGGTGCGCAACTCGCGGAAGCGCGACACCACCAGCATGGTGAGCAGGTTGCCCGCGATGCCCACCACAAAGAGTGCCACGCAGGTGGCGGTGACACCGGCCAGCAGTGGCGCGGGGAAGAGCGGCGGGAGCTCGTCGGCCAGGGAGTCGTTGTCGGGGGGAGCGTCCCAGCCCAGGTCCGGCAGCGTGAGGTTGTACCCAGGCTCCTCGCTCGGCGTCGCGTTCCACATGCTGCCGCCTCGGCTTAACTGGCTGGGATGAGACTGCGCTCAGAAGCTGGCCGCGGCTGGTCTCAGAAGGCCCCCTTAGGCGCGGGAGAGTGCGAACGAGGAGCCGCCACTGGGTCGCAGGGAGGATGCTTGGAGAGGAAAGAGAGGGAAGTGAGAGGCAGAAGCTTAGGGAGAAAGTGAGATTGAGAGCTTGGGGCGAAAAGGGGGAAGGGAGGGACACACACAGACACACACACACGCACACATGCACACGCACGCACTGGTGGTGAGGACAGAGTGACCCACCGGTCTTTCTGGCACCTCTATTTTCCCCCATGATCTCACCCAAACTAGCCCCTAGCTGGCCCGTACTCACCTACCTGTCACCGGGGCAGCCCCGCCAGTCCCGCCTCGCCTGAGCCTGCCCCTTGCTCCAGCCGCATCTGGCAGTTCCTAAAGTGTCCTGGCGCGCGGCGGCCTCGGAGACCCCGCACTGCGAAATGAGAGAGAAAGGAGCTCTCTTTCCAGCCTTGAGCGCTGTGTGTTAGTGTGGTCCAGAAGGGCAGGTCACACCCGGAGGTGGGGGCGGGGATGGTGGGAGTGGCGGGGAGAACAAGGTCTTCAGTTGCCAGAACCCGAGTTCTTCCTCAAAAAGGAGTAAGAGTTGGTAATGGACCTGGTAGGGAGAGGAAGCAACCGTGCCCCACCCGACTTGCAGAAGGGCAATGGGACTGGGAAAAAGGACCCAGTGTTTGTATGTGAACCGAGAAGAGACCGGTGCACACCTGGGAAGAACCTCGGGCAATTCTGGAACCTTTGGTCGTTTTAACAAAGAGAAACAGGCTCAGAGTCGTGTGGCCACTTGTCCAAGGTCACACAGTGATTTGGGGGCTCAGGGACTAAACTTGGGTCTCCCTCCGGATTTGGACTTCTGAGAGTGAAGGGCAAGATATGTGAATAAACTCTGTTCTGAATCCCAGACCTTTGTACAGTCCTTCACCTCGGCGGTGGTAAGGGGTATGTTGTGTAAGAGATTATTTGCCTCCTGCAAATCTCCGGGTGGAGCAAGGAGGAGCAAAAGGAACGGGACCTGGGGGGAGAGTGTAGCAGGCAAAGCAGGAGGAGCACAGGCTGTGAGGCTGGCACGTAGAGGGTGAGCAGTAAACTTTTTTTTTTTTTTTTTTTTTTTGAGGCCATCACTGAGTTTTGTGTAGCTGTGTTCACACGGGCAAGGTCAACAACCTTTTTATTTTAAACTGCGACGATGTTTTAAGGGCCACTGGGAGTGGGTATCAAGTGTCGGGGACACAGCTGGATCTCAATAAAAGAGAATATATGGGCTGCATTACTGTTACTGGGTTTGCTGTTGAGGGGCAGGATCTGTGCCCCGTGGAAATGCGTCCGAGGCCACTTGCAAGGTGACGCCCCTGAGCGCGACCTGTATGTACCCTGCCCGGAGCTAGGAAATCGACAGCCTAAGATCTGAGGGTAGCGGCTGCCAGCAATCTCACCAACCCGCTTGGTCTCTTCTGGCCCGGCATCTTGGGAACAACCTGAGAGCGTGTTCAGCACCGCGGCCAGCGGCCGGTCCCGCCTTACATCTCTCCTAGACTCTGGGAACTGCGGCCAAGACTTCTCACCTCTTTCTACTTGCGCCTCTGCACGTCAGTCCTGCTCCACGCAGAGCCCCGGGAGATTCCTCCCGAGAACAAAGCACATGAAGCGGCCGCGCCGACCGCACCTACTGTGCTCACCTGCCCTCGGCCTAAATGAGAATCCATTCACTGTGTGTTAGAGAGGCTTTCCTGAAGCACTTTAGTGGATTTGCATATGACTTTGACGGATGTTTTACATTTCTAGAATTTCAAGTCCACAAAGACCTAAGTCTGGATATTCCCACACATACATATAAGATTGTACACATAGTGAGAGACTGTGCGAGGGAGGTTTGACACAGGCAAGCTACTAGAGAACACACTGAGGAGGTGTGTTACAGATATTGTACTAAACCGACATTTAAAAAAAATTTACTTCAAACTCCTAACTACTATCTTCAAAAAGATTACAACTAGGTCAGGCCACCAGTTATAGTCGACTTCAACACTTCCTACCTTCCATTATCAGTAGATCTATGTGTGCAGACAGATCATTAGAGGGAGAAAATAGTCTGGGATAAATAAAAATAGTGTAGGAAGTTACTGTCTAAGAATAAAAATCAGAAAAAGATGGCGGGGGCATATTTCTAGCCTATATAGGGATGAAGCAATTGATGATAGATGGAGAAATCTTTTTCAAAAATCTATGGTGATAAAAATTGGACATGTTGACTAAAATAGCTAGCTGTTTAACTGCACCCAATCATTTTCTAAAATATAGACAAATCTGGATTATGCAATGAAGAAGAAACAAGGGATAATATTGAAATTGGTCCTTTCATTCACAAACATAATGTTCTATAATACATAAAATTGTCTATAAGTGTGTGCTAGGCAGGAGGAATAACAAAATAAATAACACCCAGACAGGTCTTGTATTTATTTACTTAAAGTCTAGAGAAAAAAAATATAGTTAAACAAGCAATTCCAGTACAGTCTGTACATGTATTTGAAGAAGCTGATACAATGAGCTCCATTGAAATATGGAGAAACAACGAACTACAGAGAGATTTTAGAGAAGGCTTCTCAGAGAAAGTGGTATCTGAGTGGGATCTTGAAAGTTGAGTTCTGAGGCACCTGGGTGGCTCAGTCAGTTAAGCATCTGCCTTCAGCTCAGTTCATGATCCTGAAGAGTACCCAGATCGAGCACCCCATCAGGCTACCCCATCAGGCTCCCTGCTTAGAGGAGAGCCTGTTTCTCCCTCTGCCCCTTCACCCTGCTTGGGTTTTCTCTCTCAAATAAATAAATAAAATCTAGAAAGAAAGAAAGAAAGAAAGATGAAGTTGAGTTTTGTCAGTTTAAGCAAAACATGCTCAACTGTTCAGACAAGGACACAAAGGCACATTGGAGCAAATAAGCCCAGCATCCTTGTCCTTTGAATGGTGTATTATCATGGATCTTTGGATTTTTATAGTCAATGAATACCAACCAATTACGGTTATTTCCTTTTTTCTTTTTGATGCTCCAATTCTCAAAATTCAAGTGAGTCATGTCACAAGACTCTGGAACCAGCTTGAAAGGTTCCAGAGTCTTTTGACATGACTCACTTAAATTTTGAGAACTTCCTTGCTTTGTGATACAATAAGATACTCCAGCTCACCTTATAAATTCCCTACTCTAGACCTGGGGGTAGATGTTTCTCCAGGAATTTCTGGTACCTTCTATTGGGGATTGGCATTTAGAGACCTAAATTTGGGCAGTAGGGGTGGTTATTGCCCCTGGAGCATTAGGGACCAAACCCTGTCTCTGGACAGAGCTAAAACATGTTTTTAAAAAAATCGTGAGATGATAATGATGATACAGTACAGGAATCAAAAGTGCCCTTATCAAGTGATTAAAATTAATACCACCCATGTGATATTCTGGGAAGGACAGAAAGTCACTTATATAATATGCTAGGTAGGAATGTACAACCTCAATCTAATCATAAGGTACAACAGACAAATTCTAAATGAGGAATATTCTATTCTAAAAATTCTCCCCAATAGTCAGTTTTTTATAAAACAAAGAAAGATTGAGAAAATATTCCAGACTGGGCGCCCTGGGTGGCTCAGTTTGTTAGCATCTGCCTTCCACTTAGGTTAAGATCCCAGGGATCTGGGATCAAGCCCTGGGGGGAAGGAGAGGCAATGACTCCCTGCTCAGTAGGGAGTCTGCTTTTCCATCTCCCTCTGCCCCTCTCCCTGCTTGTGCTCTTTCTCTGTCAAATAAATAAATAAAATCTTATAAAAGAAAGAAAGAAAGAAAATGCTCCAGACTAAAGGAGACCAAAAAGGTGTAACCTCTGACTCTAATTCCTGATTCTAGACTGGATACTAAGCTGGAGGGGGACAAAAACTGCAATGAAGGACAATATTGGGTCAATTGACAAATGTAAGAGTATTGCACGTTGATTAAATAGAAGTATTGAATCCATGTTAAGTTTACTGAAGTTGGTAATTACGTGAAAGGAAATATCCTTGTTCTTAAAAATACACACTCAACCATGATTTATGTACATGCTTCTGAAAAATATATGTGTGTGTAGATAAATAGAGCAAATGATAAAGCAAATAGAGTGAAATATTAATAATGAGTTGAGGAAATGGGTTAAAAGATTTTCTTTATACTATTCTTACAACTTTAATTTTGAAATTATTTCCATATAAAAATGAAGAGGTCATGTTTACATAGATACTTCAATTTCCAATTATTTACTCAATCTATTTGATTTTATACTTACACTAACCATCCTGGTTTCTAACACCATAAGCATAATTATTTATTATAATATTCACTAAATGATTTCAAGCTGATAACATCAGCATTCCCACTAATAGTTAACTTGACAAATGAAGTTTGAGATTTTCTTTCAGTTTTCTTTGTCCTTGAAATATATGCCAAGTGTATATAGCTATTATGTTCTAAAATTACTTGAAATAATACTTTTCTATGTGTGATTATGTTACTAATTTGACATATGGTTAGACTTATTTGTTCCATTTACTCTCAATTTTAGAATTATATTGTTTAAAGATTTTATTTATTAGAGAGAGAGGGAGAGAGAGAATGAGCAGGGAGAGGGACAAAGGGAGAGGGAGAAGCAGACTCCCCACTGAGCAGGGAGCCCAATGTGGGGCTCGGTTCCAGGACTCTGGGATGATGACCTGAGCCAAAGGCAGACAATCACCTGAACCACTCAGGCACTCAATTTTAATATTATTTTAAAATTTAAATTTATTTTTTAAAAGTAAACCCTACACCCTATGTGGGGCTCATAACTTACAACTCAGAGATCAAGAGTCTCATGCTCTACTAACTGAGCCAGCCAGGAGCCCTAAATTTTATTTTTTAATATGTAAAATGTTTATATGATTTGACAGTTAAAACTTTAAAACAAAGCATGGTCCTAAATTTAAAACTTCAAACCAAAGAATATTCAGGAAAATATTACTTATTTTTCATAGTCCCTAATAGACACCATTTTAAAAACTTAGCTTCCTGTCTTATGTTTCTCTCTGTGTGTGTGTATGTGTGTGTAGCCTGCATAAAAGTTATTATGCTATATATGCGGTTTACTATCTTGATTTTTAAAGATAAAGATATTTTATTTATTCATTTGAGAGAGACAGGGAGAGCACAAGCTGGGGAAGAGGCAGAGGGAGAGGGAAAAGCAGACTCCCCACTGAGCTGGGGGCCTGACATGGAGCTTGATCCAAGGACCTGGAGATCATGACCTGAGCTGAAGGCAGATGCTTAACCATCTGAGCCACCCAGGTGTTCCATACTATCTTGATTTATTATCATAACATTACATCCTAGATTTCTCTCATATCAATACTTTTTAAAGTGGTTTTATAGTACCACATCTTGAGAAAGTTACAGAGTTTCTATTATGGAGATGTGCTTTACTTCAATTCTTCTAGTGTTTTACTGTCTTTGTTTGTATGTTTTAACAGCCTTTTACGGTTATATATAATGTTGCATATGTCATTTTTATGTCTACAGGTATATTACAGAATAATATAAAATAAAATTACAGTTTAATAAAAGAAGAAGTTGTATGAGCTTCAGGCTATGACTTTTGCTTATTTTTCTGTTGGGTTGCTGTTTTATTTGGGGCCTCTGGGTAGCTCAGTCTGTTGAGTGTGGGACTCTTGATTTCTGCTCAGGTCATGATCTCAGGGTTGTGAGAATGAGCCTTCAGTAGGTTTCTTCACTGGGCATGGAGACTGCTTACGATTTTCTCCCTCCCCGTGTGCCCCTGCTCTGCCCCCTCTCCTTCTCTAAATAATTTAAATTAAATTAAATTAAATTGATTTTTAGGGGCTCTTTTTGTATTAGGGAGACATCTCTTTGAAATAACAAAAATTAAAAATATTTTTTCCAGTCATTCATTTGTCTTTTAACTTGCTTATGGGGTTTTTATTTTGACATTGAAAAGTTTAAAATTTTGATGTCATCAAGTTTGTCAGTCTTTTTTATTGCTCCTGGATTTTGAATTATATTTATAAAAGCTTTACTCATTGCCAAGTTGTGAAGGAATTCATCCATGTTTTCTTCTATTATTTTGTGCTTTTGTTTTTTAACACTTGTATTTCTGATCTACTTGCAATTTATCCTGGTACATGAAGTGATATATGGATCCAATTTTATCTTTTCCAAATGATTATCCAGTTGTTTCAACATTGGTTATTAAAATGTCCACTTTTTCTTAATCATTTGAGTGGCTCCTTTATCTCATATAAAATCTCTCTGTATTTTCAGGGTCAAGATTCAACACCTGGACACTGTATACTGCCTCTCCAAGCTTTATTTGTGCTTTTCAATAAATTATGTCCTGCCCTGTGTCATTTCTTCTTTTAGTGAACTGGAACTGTATATTTTTCTTGAACATTTTGCTTGATTATATCTTATTTCCTGTACTAATTAGAACTAGAATTGGCTACGTCAGGAAATTAAAAAGAGAGAGACTGAAACATGATTCAAGTTCATGGATTTATTTTTTTTTCTAATAGAAATCAGAATATAGAATGTGCACAGCTAGTATGATGTGATTGGGAAGAGTGCTCCTTCTGCTTTTCTGCTCTATCATACTTTGTGAGTGGCTTTCAGTATCAAAATTGCTTCATGATCCGAGATTGCAGCTGGAACTATAGTCATTCAAATGATTTCTAGGCAATAAGAAGTGGAAGAGGAGAGGAAAAGGGTTTTCTTAGAAGCCCAATTCAAAAAACTCCCTCTTGTATCACATTGTCTAAATTCTCTTCAGGAGAGCCTGGGAAATATACATTTATAGTAGGACACATCATCACTCCCAAGGTTCTAGATTTGGGTAAGCAATTTGCATGCAATCTCTGTCATATTTCCCAGCCAGATTGTAATTTCAGAACAAAAAGATTTCTTTCCTTAAATGACCCATAAAACTTAGTATATAGTGTCTTATAGGTAGAAGATCACTTAAAATAAACATTTACTGATTTGATTAAATTTATGTTTCATTTGAAATCATATATATATAAACACAGGACACATAGAAGGCTCATATGGAAATTTAAGTGTTACATTGTACCTTCAATAAAATATATATATTTTTTCACATTTCATTCAAGCTTTGTATGTAATGTAGTAATATATTTGGCTTCATCATTTTTATTTTCTCTATCACATCATGTAGTCTCATTAAAGGAATATCATGCACATATTTCAGACTAAGAAATGCACTCTTTTCAGATAAGCAAGCTGTAATAATTGAGATTTAAAATCAAGTACATCGGGCGCCTGGGTGGCTCAGTGGGTTAAACCCTCTGCCTTCGGCTCAAGTCATGATCTCAGGGTCCTGGGATCGAGCCCCGCATCGGGCTCTCTGCTCAAGCGAGGAGCCTGCTTCCTCCTCTCTCTCTCTCTGCCTGCCTCTCTGCCTACTTGTGATCTCTCTCTCTGTCAAATAAGTAAATAAATAAAGTCTTAAAAAAATAAAATAAAATCAAGTACATCAATAGAGGAGAAAAATTACATTTCAAAAAAAATTAACCTTAGCAGCCAGGCACCTAAAAAGCATTTTCTAGCTATTAAATGAGATACATTATCATGAAGGATCACTATGAATAATTAAATAATTATGCATTTTAGAAATTCAACTAAAAATATTTATGCTTTTCTAATTATTGAAGTAACATATATTGCTCCAGAAAGTTAGAGAAGCTTACTAGAAATTTAAAAAGGCAACTTAAAAAAAAAAGGGCAACTTAAGAAAGGACTTGGATTTACTAGTATGGAGTTCAGGGCTAGAGATAGAAATTAGGGAACAGTCAGCAATAGATAGCATTTAAATTTAGGATACCAGATGAGATAACCTAGGGAATGACTAGCTAGAAAAGAGAAGAGGTTTAGGAGCCTTGAGATTTGGAGCCCTTAAACATTTAGAGACGGGACTAACATGAGAAGGAACTAGCAAAACATACTCATAAGTAGTCAGTAGAATAGAACTACAAATTTGGAGGATGTGATGTTCTAGAAGACAAGTGAAGAAAGTATATCCAGGAAGAAGGAGTGATCAATTGTATCTAATACCTCTATGGGTCAAGTAAGATGAGAATTGATCATTGTATTTGACAACATGGAGGAAATCATTAATTGATGATCCTGGTGCCATGTTGAAGATGAATCTATTTAGTTCAAGTAAGCATATGGGGAAAATACTTTGGAGAGAGTGAGTATAGTTTCCGAAGAGTTTTATTATAAAGGGAAGGAAACCAAGGGAGTGGTAGGTAAAGGAGGGTGTGAGTCCAGGGAATTTCTTTTTAAAGAAGTGAAAAATAATAGTAGTTTATGTGCTTTGAGAATAATATGTTCCAAAGAGGGAACTTGAAAGTGTGATTAAAATATGAAGGGAAAAGAAAAGGATGGCTAGAGTGATATTTCTAAGAAGACTTGGACCTAGTAAGGATCAAGCAAAAGGGAAGGCTTTAGTGGAAGTGTGGGCTAGTTCATTCCCAGGACAGGAGAGAATACAGAATATATGAGCACAGATGTAGGAGGGTAGGTAGGTGTGCAAGGTGAGACTTGTGGGAATTCTTTGGCAACTTCCATTTCCTCAGCAATATAGAAAGCAAGGGCAGCAGTGGATAATGGGTGGGGAAGGTGGTAGTGGAGGATGGAGGAAAGAGATGCAACTATGAAATAGTGGTCTATGAAAGTGGTAAAGTGAACTCATGAGGCTGATATCATCTGATTGCTGGGCAGCAGGAAGGGCCCACTTGAGGTTAATGATGATGAATTTAAAATGACACCCATCAACATGGCTCTTTGTTTTCTCATCTTTATGTTCAGTTGCACAGGTGCAGAAATGGAGTGGAAGAAAAATTTCATTTAACCAGAATTGCGATTTTGTTCAGGACAGATGAGAAAGCAAAAGAAGGAGAGAGATGTGGAGGTTCTATCCAAGGAATTGATTAGAATTATTGACCATTTGAGTTTAAGCTGAAGGAAAGAAGAAAATACAAGAGGAGGATAAGGAACTGAGAAAAGATGATTAGATGAGTGAATTATCTCTTTGTTTCCAAGCTATCAAAATTTCCCGAATGCATCTTAATGTAGGTCTTTCTCTGTTCATTACACTTCATGATCTTTTGGCTTTTCAGTTTATGTCCTTCACCCAAAAATATTACTGAATTATTTTTCGTTATTTACCTCCCCCTCCACTTTCTCTAGTCGCCTTTTTAAGACTCCTGTCATTCACATATTGGACTTCTGGAAGAATCTTTTGTTCTTTTTATTTCTCATTCTTATTATATAAATACAATATAATCTCATAGTGCCCTAAAAATGTTAATTCTATTTTTTGGAAGTTTTCTTTTGCTTCAATGCTTTGTTTTTTCAAAGTTCTTATATTCCAATATAATGAAATCCTATGCACCCATCCTCCACCTTCAAATTTTGCCAATTTTTCTTCATCTGTTCCATCTACGTTTGCATAAATGTCTTTCAGTACAAAATGAAACAAAAATCCCAAATCAAAAAACAATAGGGGAAGAATTAAATAAACTATGGTTCAACCCTACAAAGAAATATTAAAAGAGTGAGAGAACCAGTAGAGGAAGGGAGCCCTGGGAGAAGTGGATTTTATGAGAACACCTCTGAAATGTGTGAATGAGATCTCTTGGACACTAAGTGTATTTGTGAGCTTTTAGAGGTAATATTTTATTCTTTTAAATAATTGACTGTAATGCTCATTATTTTAGATGGTAGGGAATAATGACAAATATACATACAAAACTATATCTATCTATCTATCTATGTCTCATGATGATGTGAAAGAGTGAGATCCTAGTATTTTAAATTTACTTCATGTTAATGATATGACATAGTACTCTACACTTGTAATTCATTTAACGTTTGAGCTTCAAAATCCCCAACAATGTATCAAAAACATGAGGGAAAACCCCTAACTGCCCACAGTAACCACTGTGTAGTAGGATTACAGGTTTTCCTCTATTCTCCTCTTCTGAATTTTTAAGTTTCTACAGTGGAAAAGTATTACATTTATAACAATAGCATATGTAACACGTACTTTTAATTTTTTTTAATTTTTTAAAGATTTTATTTATTTATTTGACAGAAAGAGACAGAGAACAGGCAGGGGGAGGGACAGAGGGAGAGGGAGAAACAGACTCCAGGCTGAGCTGGGAGCCCAGTGTGAGACTCAATCCCAGGCCCCTGGGACCATGGCCTGAGCTGAAGGCAAACATGAGCCACCCAGGCACCCCTGTGACATGTCCTTAAATCCCTTTGTCTATTTTCTTAAAGAGGAAAAAGTTGAACCATAAAATATGTGTTCCAAGGATAAGAGTGGGATGATGGAGTTTCCCTCAGCGTAGTCTCCATTCTGAAGGCTCCCTTAACTACTTTTCCAGATGATTTTCTTGGCCCTGTCTGGAAGAAAAGTGGGGGGTCATTCTTGGGCAGACATCCCTATAGCCCTGCTCCTCAAGGCTCCCCTGGATGATCCCCTTTCTTTCTTGCTTCCAGCCTTTTGCACCATGAAGTCCATCATACGGACCCTGCGGTGTGAGGAACACAGGAGACCCAGTCTCTGATGAGGTGGTTGTGCAGCGTGAAGCACGGTTCAACTGCTTGACTCAACTTTAAGCCATTTATTAGGTTCTTTCAGTCATTAGAATTCTCCTCTGGGTCCCTTTGTTTCTCACTGTGCTAAAATGTGTGTGTGTGTGTGTGTGTGTGTGTGTGTGTTTCTAACCATTTTTGAGTATCCAGTTCAGTGACATTAAGTACATAGTCACTGCTGTGCAACATCACCACCATCCATCTCCAGAATTTTTTCATCTTCCTAAACTGAAACTCTATACCCATTACATAACTCCCCATTCCCCCCTCTCCCCAGCACCTGACAGCCACCATTTATATTCTATCTCTATGAATTTGACTATCCTAGTAACTCATATCATTGGAATTGAGTAATATTTGCTCTTTCATGATTGGGTTATTTCATTCAGCATAATACCCCCGAGTTCATTTATGTTGTAGCTTGTGCCAGAATTTCTTTCCTTTTCAAGGCTGAGTAATATTCTCTTGTATGTATATACCACATTTTGCTTATTTGATCATCTGTCAATGCTTCCACCCTTAGACTATTGTAAATAATTCTGCTATGAGTATTGGCGTACAAATATCTGTTTGAGTCCTTGCTTTTAATTCTTTTAGGTATATGCCCAGAAGTCGAATTGCCGGATCATATGGCTCTTTTTATTTGTTTGAGGAAATGCCATATGGTTTTCCTTAGAAGCCTCACCATTTTACTTTCCCACCAGCAGTGCATATGGTTCCAACATCTTCGTGGCCCTGCCAACACTTAGTCTCTGTTTTTTGGTTGGTTTGTTTGTTTTCTTATTTTATAATAGCCACCGTAATGGGTGTGAAGTTGTACTTCATTGTGGTTTTGATTTGCATTTCCCTAATGATTAGTGATGCTGAGCATCTTTTCATGGGTTTATTGGCCATTTGTATGTCTTTGGAAAAGTTTCTATTCAAGTCCTTTGTCCATTTCTTAATCAGCTTGTTTGTTCTTTTATTGTTGAGTTGCCCATTTGACTCTTGAGATTGTGTTTTTTCTTACTAATTTATCCTCTAATGATTCTAATAGCATAGGAAAATAAAGGGAGAGATGAAAAGTTAGTAAAGAGCAGGATTCCATCTTAATGGCTATAATTGTTACATCCGGTTCTATAGAAGCAAGGCGATTTCAAAGCCACAACAGATGGTGCATAGCAATTGTACTTGACTGATGAAGTTATAACAAATTCCATTAAATTAAAAATCCCTTAGCAGATGCCTTCAACAGTTGTTACCCACTCTGAAGCTAATTTCTGTAGTAAAGACATTGTTCTTTTGGAGTTTCTAATTTGTAGTGTTTGGATCTTTGAAGTTTGAGACTTTCCACAAAATGTTCTATTAGTATTTTGGTAGTGGTTCATTTCAGAAGAGTTGAGGGGCAGGAAAACAGAAGTGTAAAGATTACTTTCATCTCTGACAAAAAAGCACAATGGAGGTGGGTTACTAATAAAGCAGAGAAGATTAGTAAATAGGATATGATTGTATGAGTTTCTCTGTAAAAGTTAACAATACATCCAGAAACTGTTTTACTCTAGATTGTAATATACATTAATTTTAATGGAAGTTAAAAACTGTTACTTTTTTTTATCTCCGCAAGCTCATTTAAATAGGATTCTATTCATAGTTCAAGTCTTCTAAAAATCAGTAATTACTTATTAAAACTGGTAAAGAATACAAACAAGTCAATGACTATTTGGGAAATTCAATTTTGTTAGGTCAAAATATTATTTAATATGAAATTAAAATGATATATTAAAATATTTCATTCTGTAAAGCCTTGAAAGTGCTTTAGAAGGCAGAAATTTCCTTTGAGCAAATTGTGGAACATTCCTTTTGGGAGCACCAACGAGGAAAGATAATATGGGATTGTAAACAGTGCAAAGGAATGCAAAGAAAATCACCCAGTCTATATTGCCTACTGGACATTTATTACTGAGCACTGATCATCATCATTTTTTTAAAAGATTTTACTTATTTACTTGAGAAAGAGAGCCTGCTCAGAGGGGGAGGGACAGATGGGGAGGGGTAGAGGGAGAGTGATAAGCAGACTCCCTGTTGCACAGGGAGCCCCACGCAGAACTTGATTCCAGGATGCTGGGATCGATACCTGAGCTGAAGGTAGCCACTTAAACGGACTGAGCCACCGGGCATCCCCACTGAGCATCATTTCAAGCTTACTGTGTATCTAAGCAAATTCATCATCTCCAGCCTGTTGGGTGTTCCTAATACCCATCCCTCATCTCCATACCTAATTGCTACCACCTAAGTCCAGTGGACCACTCAACACCCACACAGGCAGCAAGTTTTTCTCAGTCTAATTCACCATAAGAGTTTAGTTAAACTAAACTTTTTTAAATGTTGCTTTCATCTTGTACTCTTCCTATGTAAACCATTTGTAATAGCTCATTCTTTAATCTCACAGCAAGTCTTTCAAACTCTGGCTTCTTCATGTCCTCATAATTTGGCCTTTCCCTCCAAATCCAACAAGAGTTGTTCTTCCCCCAAATGTGCCATATCTCCATAGACCTTTCCGCTCACTGTCCTGCATCTTGCTGCCTTCTGCGTCTGGCTTCTCTTTCTAAGTCCTAACCATTGGAGTGCTGACCCATTTTTCACTCTCAATTCCTACATCCCTCAAAGTTTGAACTGCTCAGTATACTTCCTAATTACACACTGTTTCTGTGATTTAATACCTGTGAGTCACCTCGTTAGTTACATTATAAGCTCCTTGAAGTGTTTCATGGGAACCCCGGTAAGCTCAGATGTGGTTCCAGACACTTCTCACTATTTCTTCTGCCAATGCCCTGGTTTGAGCTTCCATTTTCCCCCACCAGAATGGCTGCAACAGCCAAAGGACTTACCTCTTTCTGTTCATTCTTCCCATTGCACAATTCGTTGTCATCTGCAGCCAGTGGTCTTTTGAAAAGGCAAATCTAACCCTGATACTCCCTTGTTTAAAACCCTTCACATGGGTTCCCATTATTCCTAGGCTGGCATGTTTTCCCAGGATCTCTTGGAAAACAGATTTCCCTAAAATACAGATTTCAGATTGGAAGTGTCTCCCTCTTACTCTCTGCAATCCAGATATAGAGATTGTCTCTCAGTTCCTCTCAGGGTTGTCTGGTTTTCCATGCTTGTAAAGATCTCTCTTTCTTTCCTTCTGTTCTACTCTTGATTTTGTAGTCACTTATGTGATTATTTGTTTAACTTCTATCTCCTCCACTAGAATGTAAGGCTCAGGTGAGCAGAGCTCAGGTCTTTTGTGAGTCATTATTGCCTGGGACTTAATAAATGCTTACTAAATATTTGTTTAAATGATGCACTTTCTATAGTAAGACAAGCCTCTTCTAACCTAGGGCTTTGCTTTGGATCTCAGTAAACACTACGGTTATCCCAGAACAAAGTGAGAGGTCAAATTTAATTGACCAATTATTTCAGATTACATTCATTTTAAACTGATCATATCTTGGCAATGTCCTGATTAACCAAGACATTCTCTGTCATGTAGTTACATAACAGAAGTAGGTATGTAAAATGTACTAGTAATTGCTGGAGCCATGGTGTGCTGGTAAATAACAACGGAGGGCGGGGGAGAACCTCCAACAACCTCTGTTTGTATGTTTGCCAATTTCTGTGGTGTAACTATTCCCACCACATTCAATGCTATACTACCAAGGTCACTGAATGCAGTTTGAAAGTAATGCTAACAATCGACCCTTAGAAGTCAGTTAAAACTAGATCCAGCACACCATTGGCTGGAACCCTATACAAGCAACCTGACTGTTGGGAAAGTCCGTGATCTGATTTTATGTGGGTATGTTATATAGATTAGGTTTCTTCAATTTGGAAAAATCACACCATAAATTGGTAAAATGTATCTAATCATGTAACTATAGATGAGGTAAACTTGGGTTTGATTCTGTAGTTGTCAGAGTTCTCCAGAGAAACAGAACCTATGTGTGTGGATATATATATACACACACACACATACATACCTACGTAAATATGAGTATGTATATATACATATATATATGTATATACATACATATATATGGGGGGGAGATACTATGAGAAATTGGCTCATGTAATTATGGAGGCTAAATCCCACAATCTGCCATCTGCAATCTGCAAGCTGGAAACCCAGGAAAGTCAGTGGTATAATTCAGGCAGAATCTGAAGTCCCAAGAACCAAGGGAGCTGACAGTATAAGCCCTAGTCCAAGGGAAGGAGCTGATGATATGGGATGTTCTAGCTCAAAACTGAGGCAAGGAAAAAAGTGTGAGTTCTTCCTTCTCTGCCTTTTGGTCTATTCAGATCCTCAATGGATTGGAGGATGCCGACTAATAATAGGGAGGGCGATCTCATTATTCAAAACTTGCCATTTTCAGAAGATAGTTTAAAGCAAATAAAAGGAAGTACTGCAGTTGACTCTAGATCAGAGTTGGCAAACTTTTTCTTTTATAAAAATCAGATAAAAATATTTTTAGGCTTTGCTGACCATATGGTCTTTGTTACAAGTACTCAAGCACTCAACTCTGTCATTGTAGCATGAAAGCAGAGATCAACAACACATAAAGAAATCAGTGGGGGTGCATTCAATAAAAGTTTATTTACAAAAACATGTGGTGGGCCAGATTAGTTTGCTCCCCACTCATCTAGATTAACTAGAGTTATAGAGATAGGAGGTATTGATCATCCCTCAGAATTCTCACACCCTAGATGTTGACTAAGCCCATCCTCCAGGGAGTGATGGAGTCAGGGGCAGACATATGACCTCTCTGGTTGGTGACACAGGAGAGGAAGTATGCTGAGGGGCATCTGGGAAAAATCTTGACATTCTTAATGGGCAGCTGCTGTTCTGCCCCTTTTGGAACCTTGCCTTAAGTAGCTGTGATGCCTCGAGTCTGCTAGAGCCACCAGCCCGAGGCTGAAGCCAGCACTGAAGAACACAGAGCCAAGAGATGGAAAGCGCCCAGTTGACCAACACCAGAGCCTGCCCCACCCCTGGATTTCCTGTGATGAAAGAATTTTCCTATTCTGAAAGCCTGTCATGCATGGGGTTTCAATATATTGAACTGAGAGTATTCTAATTGATTCAATTATGCTTCCCACTGAAATTCTTTTAGTTACAAATTTAATACTGAATTACTGACTCCTCCATATAGGGAATTTCTTGCCTCTTTTAAGAGATATAATCACGCAGTGTTTATCTTTCCCTAAAAAATCATCAGGTGTTGAGGTTGCCATATCAAATCAGAAAAAAAGGAATAGTAATGCCCAGTTATTCTTTAACCTTTTTTCTCCTCCCACAAGGCAAAGAGCTGGAAAGCACCAAACCTGCTTTTGAGACAGATTCCTTTTAGGCTCTTCCTCTGACCCAGCATAACAGACACTGTTGACCACCCACTTTGCCACCATTCCATCCACTAATCTTCCCTTTGATCAGAACCTTGATTTTGTTCAGCGATCAGGAGACTACACAGTTTAGAAAAGGGTGGACCTTTCCCCAGCCCTATAGAGCATGATAATTAATCTAAACCAATCATGGAAATTCCACTTTCCTTGCCAGGGAATGATTTAGGAATGGGCGTGTCTAGAATTCTGAACAGTGAGTGTAGAAGAGTTTTTCTCAGTCTTAAAAAGGAGTGCAAGGGAGCCTTTGGAAGTTATAAAGTACAGTTGCATTGTCAAGCACGGTTGACTCTTGAGCAACAGGGTGGGGGGCAGGGGAGAGGAGGTAGGGGCTCCAACACTCCGTGTGTAACTTTTGACTCCTCCCAGCCCACTGTTGATAGTATAGCCTACTATTGACCAGAGAACACAAACAGCCAACTAACACATGTGTATAATGTTATATATATTCTAAGCTGTATTCTTAAAATAGGGAAGCTAGAGAAAAGAAATTGTTATTAAGAAAATCATAAAAGAAAATGCACTTACAGTATTACTGTATTTATGTATTTTGAAAAATCCACGTGTGAGTGGACCTGTGCAGTTCAAACCTGTGTGTTTCAAGGGCCCACTGACTTGAATCTGGGGCAGCCCTCCTGCAAGGCTGTGGAGGAAAGCCAACCTAATGAGCAGAGGGCAGCAGAAGAATGAAGAGAGAACCTGGGTCCTCGGGGATGGCAATGAGCCCCTGAGTTAACCAAGACTGGAATCACCTACCCTCTGGTTTTTTATGGTATTGGCGCCATAATTCATAATTGGTAAAATCATCAATTGGTGAATTGATCTTCTGTTAAATGCTGCTGAAACCAACTGGAGCACTCCCTGATATGTTGCCTTGGGCAGATCGTGTCTGGATTCCTGCACTTGCCTGGACAGGTTATGAAGAAACAGCACGAAGCTTGTACTGCATAGATCTCTCTCTTGAGATAATATATATTCTCTGAATTGGGAAATTATTTTATGGAAACAGTGAAGACACTGTGGCTACAGAATTATTTTAAAATAATAGGCAAGCCTAATGAATAAGTCAGGTTGTTTTACCCTCCTCGGACAAATTCAAAACTGTATATAATTTAGATGATAGGCTATTAAATCAGTCCCTTTAAAATGTGCATCAGGAGTTATATTAAAATAATCAGGACTCCTAATAAATTTAGAAAAGTTACTATGAAGGGCAATAGGGTGGCTCAGTCAGTTAAATGTCCCACTCTTGATTTTGGCTCAGGCCATGATCTCAGGGTCATGAGATGGAGCCCAGTTGGGCTCTGTGCTCAGCTGGATGTCTGCTGGAGATTCTTTTTCTCCTTCTCCCTCTGCCCCTCCCCTACTCTTGGCTTGCATTCTCTCTCTCTCTCTCTCTCTAAATATTAAAATATTTTTTGAAAAAGTTACGATGAGATAATTTGAGCTTTTGTCATTGTTTCACTTGGATTTTTCTGAGGCAAGCTTGTTCTGTTGTTTGGCATTCTTTAACTGTTAAAGCAAAATATGAGACCAAGCTTTAGGTAAAGCAGTTTTGCTCTTATTGCCCCATCTTTACCAGCAGAAAATATTTTATTTGTTTAAAAACCTCTTCTTTAATGCTCTGTGAAATTCTTGTTTTTTTTCAAATGTGTTTGAACACATTTTAGAGTTCCCAAGATGTGGTGATTATTGCTTTATATTGCATTGCCACAAAGAATAACAAAAATAATTATCTCATTTGTATAAAGAATATAGAAAATCATCATTCTCTATAATACCCCAAGGAATGACAGTCTACATTTCCTTTAGTGGTAGTCCATGGAAATTAAAGAGAATGTGGTATGTCCTTATTATTTTGTTTAATTCTTTAGTGAAAAATTCTGAAGAATGAAACGAAAATAATCATATACTTTTGATGATAAATAGAATAATTCACTATGACCAAGATGATATAAATGTACCATTTAACTTGCTCCATATTCTTAGGTTTAAGGAAAACTTTTTCTAGAAGGGCTCAGCATAATAAATGAGAGGGAGGACTTAGCTGTTGAATCAGACAAAGCTAAGGTCAAGACCTGGATCTTTCACCTACTATGAGCTAGAGCTCTGGCTTGAGCCCCTCTTGGCTTCTTCATATGTAAATGGATGTTTATCCCCATCCTTCCATCTTAAGGCTTTTACAGGGATTAAGTGAACATGCAAACAGGAGTACCCACAGTAGAGAGAGTGTTCAAGAAATGGTTTCTCCTCCTCTTCCAAGTATTATCCCACTAGGGTGAAGGTGCCTCCAAGGAGAAGGCTGCCCCAAGAGCACTGCATTCAGGTCACTTTCCACTTCCTGTTCCTGTGATGAGCTTCCTTCAAGGTGGGGTGGAGGGAAAGGGAGCTTGGGGTTTCATTTCTTCCCAATCTTCATCCACTGTCTTTACCCCTCCCGGAGGGGACTGGAGGACAAAGGAGGGTGGACTGCATGCAGAGAGCATGGGGAACTTTATAGGAAAGGGACAATTTTATAAAAAGAAGGAAGCGAAGGATGCAGAAGCCAAATTGTCTGCTTCACAGTTTATCTGAGGAATCCTTCATCTCACTTCATGTAGCAATTGGGAACAAACTGAATTTAGTAAGTTGAATCAGGGGTGCCTGGGTGGCTCAGTTGGTTAAGCAACCATCTCCTGGTTCAGGCTCAGGTCATGATCTCAGGGTAGTGAGACTGAGCCTCACCTGGAGTCCAAGGCTCACTGTGGAGTCCTCCCCCTCTTCCCCCTCCTCCTCTACCCTTCCTCCTCTGTGGTTCTGCTCCAAAAAACTTTCCCGGGTACACCCTCTCTCTCTCAAATAAATAAATAAAATCTTAGGAAGAAAAATAAGTTGAATCAAATTCTTAAGGCAGAAAGGCAACTTACTTTTTAAGAAAGTCCATAATGCGGGACGCCTGGGTGGCTCAGTTGGTTAAGCAGCTGCCTTCGGCTCAGATCATGATCCCAGCGTCCTGGGATCGAGTCCCATATCCGGCTCCTTGCTCGGCATGGAGCCTGCTTCTCCCTCTGCCTCTGCCTGCCACTCTGTCTGCCTGTGCTCTCTCCCTCTCTCTCTGACAAATAAATAAATAAAATCTTTAAAAAAAAAAAAAAAAAAGAAAGTCCATAATGCATCTCTTCTTAAAGACTCTTGCAATCTCTTGAACTTATTTATCTGCTTTATAAACTTGGGAGGTTTGTACATTGATTTTTCTCAAAACAGTAAGTATTTGGACTTGAACTGTTTTCTACTATTTTAAACTAGGTCATTTTCTTTCTTTTTTTCCTTTTTTTTTTTTTTTTTTTTTTAAGTGAGAAAGAGTTCACGTGTGCCATGTAGGAGGAGGGACAGAGGGAGAGGAGAGAAAATCTCAAGCAGGCTCCACACCCAGCACTGAGTCCAAAGCGGGGCTCCATCTCACAACATTGAGACCCTAGCCTGAGCCAAAATCAAGAGTCAGATTGTTAGGGCCAGTTTAATGTTAAAACCTGTTTAACTATTAAGGCCTGCTTAGCCAGAGCGACTCCATATTGCCTAGGTAGCCATATTGTTGTTTACATCCATGGACTTCATTCCCGGAATAAACGCCCCAGTAGTTCCTGGTATGGTTCCAAGTATCGATTTGGGGAGTAAATGCCTTAACAATAGAAGCCACGTACCTTGGGTCTGCGGTCATGCCCTATAAAACCAGCCTGTGAGATCGGGAGGGGGTCGCGCTCTTCGGAGGCGGCCCTGGCTGGTCAGTCTGACTTCTAAAGCTTGGCATAGAATACAGCTTTGCATAACTTTCACTTTGTCTCAGTCTCGTTCCTTTGATAACAGACCCCAACAAGATGCTTAACCAACTGCACCACCCATCCCCTTTTCAATTTTGACAGAGATAGTGATTTTTTTAGGGGATTTTAGGACAGATAGGAATCTAGAGAGCAAACTGATGGTTGCCTGCGGGGAGCGAGGGGATGGGCCAAATGGGAAAGAAGAGTGGGAGGTCCAGTCTTCCAGTCAGGAAATGAACAAGCCACGGGGACAAAAGGCACGATGTACAGAATACAGTCAGTGCCAGCGTGATAGCACTGTAGGTGGCCAATGATAGCTACGCCTGTGAGACTCACATAACATGCGGATTTGTTGAACCCCTCCGTTGTACACTCCATTTAAAACAAAAGAACAAGCAGAAGTCTGAAGTGGAACTCAACAGAAAAGCAATCGAAATGAGGTTGTTGTACCAGAGGCTTTATTTATTTCAACTTTTCATTTTTCAAAAAGAAGCTTCTCGAGTGCTTACAACTTGCCAAGCGGGTCTTAGCACTTCACACCTATTAAGCGTGTCCTCGAAGCCTCCCCGCAAGGTGGGTGATAGTGTCTGAGACATAGGGAGGCGATTACGTGACTATGGAAGCCATGCATCCTTGTCCCCTTCACTTTTGTTTTATCCAAGTAGCGAAATTGAAGTCATTTATTCTTGCTCACTTGGAAAGCACTTTAGACTTTGAGGAAAATGAGGGAACCTCGCCATCTGGTGGCTTCTTATGGTATGTGACAATAAGGTGACCCCTTTCTGCTCTCAAGGAGGTAGAAGGTGAGAAGGTCTCCCCCTTGCTACCCAAACCTTCAAGGCACCTCTCAAACAGCTGAGCTGGCCTCGCCTGAAGGGTCCTCGTCTTTAAAATATCCTGTCCAGATCCATCCTAAGGAAAACTGAAATAGCGTTTTTTTTTTCTATTTTCTTCCTGGGAGGAGGTTTCATGGGACAGAGTCCAGCAACAATGGGCCAGGAACCCCCTGCCCCCAACCCTGATTTCATTTCATTTTCAAAAAGATCAAATATTCAGTGTTCATGCCTTCTAGGAAGGGATTCACAGTTGGCCAGAAAATTCTTATGCTAAAATATTGACATTGGAGTTGCCTCCTGTATCTTGGGCTTTATCTCTACAGAAGAGAAAGGAACACACAGGCATCCCTTGTTTTAAACAAGTCGTGGAAATAAAATGTCACATGGAAGCTGAATATTTGAATTTCTAACCACAAGGAATCTCTGGGCACATTGTTTTCTTAAATACTTGATTCATAAAGCATAGCTTTTGAAATTTGAGTTTCTCAACCCTAGATAGGTTCTGTTCATGATTTTTAATTGCCTGTCTATATGTGTGCCCAGCAAACCATATCAGGATCACTTGGGAACATTAAAACACAAATAAAAAAAGATCCCTGGGCTTTTCTCCAAAGGTTTTGACTCAGGGGGTCTGTGGTGTAGCCCAGGCCCCTGTGTTTTTAGATGCTCCTCAGGAGTTACTGAAGAACTAGGAGCTCAGGGAACCCCAGGTCCTATACCACCTTTGCTGATCATAATAAAGAATATTAGTGGACAACACACAAATTGGTTACCATTTTCACTCATCAGGTTGGCAAACCAGAAAAGTTGTTAAACTATCATTGCCTTCTAATGATGCTATGGGGACCAGGGTGTTCTCACTCCCTGCTACTGAGAGTCTGAGCTGTGGCCAAAGTTTTAAGAAAGTAATCAGACATTATTTTTAATATCTAAAATGTTAAATTAGCATTACATTCCCAATTTTGGACCCAAAACACAAGGATTAAGGCTAAAGACATTTCTTTTAGTATTATTTGTAGCAACAAACTGGGAACAAGCTAGTGGTGGAATAAGGTCTTAGGAGTTAGTCATTCAGTGAGGTATTAGGCAGTAGTTTTTAAAAACTCAATTAGACCTGAATGTTGGAAAGGGGTCCAAATACTATTAAATCAAAGAGTTGCTGAATTTTTGTGTGGTTTTCAAAGCTTTTATTTATTTATCTGACAGAGAGAGAGAGGGAACATGCAGGGGGTAGCATCAGGCAGAGGGAGAGGGAGAAGCAGGCTCCACTGAGGAGGGAGCCCGATGTGAGGCTCGATCCCAGGACCAGGGATCATGACCCAAGCCAAAGGCAGACGCTTAACTGACTGAGCCACCCACGTGCCCCATAAAGGTCACATCATTTTAACATTATATTTTTCATGGTGGGAGGAGAGTGGGAGGATCTTTGATTTTTAACTTTTTTTTTCATACAATTCTACATTTCATTCATCATAAACAGCATGAATTTCTTTTTCATTTTAAAAGACCAGATAAAGTTTTCTTTTAAAACACGCTGGAGGACCAAAGAATACTGTATTGCCTTCCAAAATCTCTGCTTTGGCATGATTATCCACACCATTCAGATAAAATTTCATTTATAAAATATTAGCAATATATGTTCAAGAAGTAAAAAATGATAGCAAAGAAAACCACAAGTGTGGGCCTAGATTCAGAAACAGATTCCTAGATTTCTCCCCTCTGATACTTCCTTGAGACCCTCAATACTCCCATCCCCTCCCTTTGCCCTGGAATTTTGCCTCTTTCCAACTGGTGATTTTCATTACAGATTCATAGATATGTATCCTAAACAACATATACATGACTAAGTAATTGTCCATTGTGCATATACCACATTTTGTTTATTCATTTGTCTGGATAAAAAATGGATATATGGGTCTTTCTTCCTTTATGAACAGCGCTGAAATGAACATGTAGGTACAAGTGATTGTTTGAGTATCTGTTTTCATTTCTCCTAGAACTACACTTAGGAAGGGGAAGTGTTGGGTCATATGGTAATTCTATGTTTAACTTTTTGAGGAACTACCAAGTTGGTTTCCACGGCATCTGCACCATTTTTACATCCCTACCCAGAGCAAGGTACGATGGTGTCAATTTCTCCACATTCTCACCAGAGCTGTTACTGTCTGCTGTGCTGGTGGTTTGCATACAGTAGCTATCCCAATGAGCAGAACCTGACATCTCCCTGTGGTTTGGGCTGCTGTCCAGTTTTTGATTGTGCTGTTTTGTCTTTTTTGTTGTTAAGTTGCAAGAGTTCTTTACATATTCTGGATATAAGTGGCTTATCAGATACATGAATTGCAAATATCTTCTCACAATCTGTACACTGACCTTTCACTTTCCTGATGTCTTGCCATTTTCTTGACAATATTTTTTTTTTTAAGATTTAATTATTTACTTGACAGACAGAGATCACAAGTAGGCAGAGAGGCAGGCAGAGAGAGAGGAGGAAGGAGGCTCCCCGCTGAGCAGAGAGCCCAATGTGGGGTTCGATCTCAGGACCCTGGGATCATGACCTGAGCTGAAGGCAGAGGCTTAACCCACTGAGCCACCCAGGCGCCCCTGATGTACAGGAGTTTTTAATTTCACATCCACTTTCTCTGTTTTTTCTTCTGTTGTTCATACTGTTGGTGTCATAACTAAAATCTATTGCTGAATATAAGGTCATGAAGATTCACTCCTATGGTTTTTTTTCCTAAGAGTAAAATACTTTTTGTTTTTATGTATAGGTCTGTGATCCATTTTGAATTAAGTTTGTACATGTCATGAGGTACAAGTCCAACTTCATTCTTTTGCATGTGGATATCCAGTCATTCTAATGCCATTTACTGAGAGACTTATTTTTTCTCCCATTGAAGGACATTGGCAACCTCATCAAACATCCACTGGACAAAGATGTATGGGCTTATCACTAGACTCTCAGTTTGATTCTACTGTTCTATCAGTCTATTCATAAGCCAGTTTCACACAGTTTTTGATTCCTGTAGTTTTGTAATATATTTTTGCAGTTAGGAAGCGTGATGCCTCCAGTTTTGTTTTTCTCACTCAGACTTACTTCAGCTATTCAGGGTCTTCTATGGTTCCATATGAAATTTTAGATTTTTTTTTCATATTTCTGTAAAGAATGCCATCAAGATTTTGATAGAGATTACATTAAATCTGTAGATCATGTAGCATAATAGAAACCTTTTAACAAAGCATAATAGGAACATTTAAACAACATTAATTCTTCCCCTCTGTGAACACAGATTATCTTTCTATTTATCTGTGTCTTCTTTGATTTCCTTCATCTTCCTGCTTTATAATTTCCAGTATAGAAATCTTTCAACTCTTTGGTTAAGTTTTTATTCACAAGTATTTAATTAATTTTGTTGCTATTGTAAATGTAAATGTTTTCTTAATTTTCTCTTTGAATACTTTGTTGCTTGTGTATAGAAATGTGACTTAATTTTTTATGTTCATTTTGTATCCTGCAACTTTACAAAACTCATTTTATTAGACCCAACAACTTTTTTGTCAAGTCTTTAGGATTTTCTACATATATGATCATATCACCTATAGAGATAATTTTACTTCTTTCTTTCCAATTTGGATGCCTTTTATTTATTTTTCTTCTCTGATTGCTATGGCCAGTACTTTCTGTACTCTGCTAAATAGATGTAGTAAGAATGGGCCTCCTTGCCTGGTACTGGATCTTAAAGGGACAGCTCTCAGTTTGTTCCCATTGATCATGATGTTACCAGTTTGTTTTCACATATGGCCTTTATGCTATTGAGATAAGTTTTTTTTATGCCTATTCTGTTGAGAGTTATATATATACACTCATGTGGCTTCAAATTACTGTCTAGTGTCCATTTATGTCAACCTGAAGCATTCCCTTTAGCACTTCTGGGAGGGCAGGTATAGTGGTAATGAACTTGTTCAGCTTTTGTTTATCTAGGAATATCTTAATTTCTCCCTCATTTTTGAAGGACAGTTTCACTGGATACATAATTCTCTGTTGACTGTTTTGATTTCAGTATTTTTATACATCATCCCACCATCTTCTGATCCCTACTGTTTCTGCTGGGAAATTGACTTGTTACCTTATTGAGCATCTTCTGTGTGATAAGTCATTTTTCTTTTACTGATTTCAAGATTCTCTGTCTTTGACAGTTTGATTATAAGGTATCTTGGTATGGACCTCTTTACTTTATCTGGTGGGAGTTCATTGAGTCTCTCAGATTTGTAGATTCACATCTTTCCTCAAATTTGGAGGAAAAAAAGTTTATGGCCATTTTATCTTCATATAACCTCTTCACCCCTTGTCTGTTTGGGCTGCCGTAATAAAATACCTTAGCTTATAAACAACAGTAATTTATTCTACAGTTCTGGGGACTGGGAAGTCTAAGATGAAGGTTCCGGTAGATTTCATGTCTGGTTCCCTGCCTGGTTCATAGACAGAACCTTGTTCAAACAACCCTTAACTTTCTAGTCACTTCTCCACCCAAAATAATAATGAAAACTTGTATCTTTTCTCTTATTAATCTATCTTATGTCAGTTTAATGCTTAAGCCTAGTTGGAGACCCTGAGAGTCAAAGAGAAAATTTTCTCCCCACACTATCAAAATATCTAAAAGATTATGTGTATGTGTGCATATATGTGTGTGTGTCTACACATACAACTCCCAAGCAATTCCTAAATTCACAGGGGAAAAAAGTAAGGACTAAGAATAGACTATGTTATCTTAAAATAGAGGACTAAAGAAGCTGAGCACACATACTGGATATCTAGACTTGCAATAAAACAAATTGGTAGTAAAGCAAAGTAACCATTAAAGCCAGATGATATGATTGACAAGTGAATGAATAAACAAAATGTGGTATATACTTACAATGGAATATCATTCAGCTTTAAAAAGGAATAAATAAATTCTGACACATACTTCAATATGGATGAATCTTGAAGACATTATGCTAAGTGAAATAAGCCAGACACAAAAGGACGAATATTGTATACTTCTATTTACATGAGGTACCTAAAATAGTCAAAGTCATAGAGAAAGAAAGCAGTATGGTGGTTACTAGGGCCTGAGGAAGGGAGAATGTTTAATGGGTACAAAGTTTTGATTTGGGATGATGAAAACATTCTAGAGATGTATAGTGTTGATGGTGGCACAACAAAGTGAATGTACTTTATATCAATGAATTTTACATACAAAAGTGGTTAAAATGATAAAATTTATGTATATTTTACCACAATTTTAAAAACCCAAATGGTATGGATACAAAGATGGACAGTTAGATCAATAGGGGAAAAAAAAGCCTAGCCCTAGGAGAGCTTGCTCTATGATAGAAGAAACGTTAAAATCAGGAGGGAAGAAAATGGACTCTCCAATGAACAGTGTTGGACAACTGGCTACTAATCCTTATCTCACATCACACGTAAGTTAGAGTTGAATGCTACTATTGAACTATGAAAGGCTAAACTGTAAAGCTTTTAGAAAAAAATATATGGCAATGCCTGCATAGCACCATTAGAAAAGATTTCTTGGGGTTGCCCGGGTGGTTCAGTTGTTAAGCATCTGCCTTCGGCTCACGTTATGATCCTAGGGTCCTGGGATTGAGTCCCACATCGGGCTCCCTGCTTCATGGGGAGCCTGCTTCTCCCCCTCCCACTCCCCCTGCTTGTGTTCCCTCTCTTGCTGTCTCTCTCTGCCAAATAAGTAAATAAATTCTTTTAAAAAAATATTTCTTGGACATAGTATGAAAATCTGTATTAGCTTTCTAAGGTTGTTGGACCTAAGTGCCACAAACTGAGTGGATTTCAACAACAGAAATTTATTGTCTCACAGCTCTGGAGGCCAGGAGTTCAAAATCAAGGTGTCAGCAGAGTTCTGAGACTCTAGGTCTCAGATCCTTCCTCTGAGACTGGGTAGAGTCTTTCCTTGTCTCTCCCCAGCTTCCGGTGATGGCCATCATTCTGATCTCTGCCTCTGTTGTTACATGGCTTTCTCTCTATGTGTCTGTTTCTAAATTTCCTTCTTTTAATATGATTACTAGTCTTGGGGTACGTGGGTGACTCAGTCAGTTGAGTGTCCCTTCTTATTTCAGCTCAGGTCATGATCTCAGGGTCATGAGACTGAGCCTTGCATCAGGCTCGGTGTTCAGTGTGGAGTCTGCCTATCTCTCTCCCTCTGCTCATTCCCCCACTCTCTTTCTCTTTCTCTCAAATAAATAAATAAAATCCTAAAAAAAAAAGGGAGAGAGAATACCAGTCTTATTATTATAAAGACCCTCACTGTTGCATATGACCTCATCATAAGTAATTATATCTGCAACAACCCTATTTTCAAATAAGTTTACATTTTGAGGTAGTGGGGAGTGGGACTTCAAAATACCTTTTTTGGGGGACACAATTCAACCCATAACAAAAGCATCAGCTATAAAGGAAAAGACTGACATATTTGACACATTAAATAAAAAGTGAGAAATTAATTCCTTTCTTCTGTAAGAGACATCAGATAAAAGATATCATGAAAAAGAGATTAGAAGTCCTTTTTTCCATTTTAATAATCTTGGTACCATAAGACAAATGCAAATATTAAACAAAAACTACACATTTTAATATGTCATCTTTATTGAAAAACTAACATCTTAAAAATTTAGTATAAAAATATAGAGTGAAAATTTTCTCTTTCATTTCAAGGTTTTATGTGACACACATTGTAGTCTTTTTTCTTTTGCTTTAAAATCCTTGTTTAAAAGGTCTTTTTCTGGGTTCCTGCCTGGCTCAGTCGGTAGGGTGTGTGGCTCTTGATGTTGGGGTTGTAAGCTGGAGCCCCACATTGGGTTTAGAGATTACTTAAAAGTTAAATCTTAAAAAACTTTTTAAAAAGAAGGTCTTCTTCACTTGGAGATTACTTTTGAGATTCCTCAAAGTTTTTTTCAGTATAAGGGATAAAGCAGAGGATGCTTTAAAAATTTTTTCCCATATGATTAAGTATTCATTCACTCAGTCATTCATCGATTCACAACTGTATTTTGTGTGGGTGCTATGTGAAGGCATTGTCCCAGGGACTGAGGTTACAGATGGGGACAGGACAGAACGTTCCCTGTGATCACCGTGCTTATATTCTGGTGAGAGGAGGCAGGCTTTAAAACACAGAGTAACAAATATGGCAATTTGTCAGTATGTAAAAACTTAACTAGTGTTATAGAAAATAGGGTGAGAAGGGCCAGAAGTGCCAGGTATCTGCAGCATGTTGTAAATTTAAGTTTAAATGAGCCTTTTTTAAGAAAGACCTATTGGTCAGACACGTTTAAATGAACGTTTGAGCAGACAACCCCAAAGTATAAATTATGCTGTGTTTAGAACAACAATTAGAAGAGATTAGACAAATACTCCAACTAATTTTTTTTTCCAACTGGTTAGATTAAATGGTGAAATAAAATGTTTTGTGTCACAATTTTGGCAGATAAAAGCAATTGCTCCTCTTCTGGCTGAGGCAAATAACCGATTCAACCTTAAGCAGAAGTATACTAGAGAATGACATTTGGTAGTAGAGGATAGGGTAGGGGCTAGGAGGTAGGGATCAGATCTTTCCTAGGCTCTTCTCTGCGAATTTACCTGTGTTTGGTATTTCCACTTTCCCATTTCTCTTCCTGCTCCCATGAGACCCAATTCCTTTGTTCTGATTAGCTGTTCACTCGTTATGGAGTCCTTGATCAAAAATATTATCAGTACTTTGGGTCAGCTTGACTTTTGGTAGTGAAAATCACAAGCCATTCAGAAGTAATTCCTTGTTCACTGAGCATAAATCTAGTTAGTTTTTTTTTTAAACAAAATGATATTATTTTGAGTAGAATGTCCTTATCTCCATCAAATCCAGGTGTATGAGATAACTCCTATAAGGTCACGCATGACGCAAACACCCTTTGCACATCCCACATATTGACAGACTACCTCCCAAGATCATGACCTTTTAGTGGTTCTCCTTGTCCGTTACGGTAACCTGGAAATGACCAAGGTGATATACTACTTACGAGATGGATCACTGGGTGCCTGGGTGGCTCAGTTGGTTAAATGTCTGACTCTTGATCTCAGCTCAGGTGTTGATCTCAGGGTTGTGAGTTCAGGCCCCGAGTTGGGCTCCACACTGACTGTGGAGCCTCCCAAAAAAAGAGATGGATCATTAATCTTTCTTCTGGAATCCTCACAAGAGTAGATAATAAAGACAGCTGTTTATTGCTACACAAGTGTTTGGAAACAGAATCTTCTAGGTTTCTGCGAGCAAACTGGTATCTTGTAGACCCCTGAAAGGTCTTTGGGAATTTCGCTTTCTTAGAACGACTTGGTCATTTTCAGAGATATTAGAGAAGCGTGTGTTGCTTTTCGGGTCTTTTGATTGAAGCGACTTTGCTCAGATTTCCTTGCTTTTTGTGAAGGGTCACTTTGAGAATATTGTTTTTTCTTTGCAGATTAATTAGCCAACTAAAAAGGCCCCGAAAAAACTGGCTTCTCGGTCCATGTCAATCAATTGCTCATTATTTACAGAGACAAAAATTCTATCATTTTCCTTAAGCTCAAATATCCCACCTTGATAGATGGAATAGAGTCCATATTCAGAATCTTTAGACCAACAACTATTTCTAGCACTTTTCATCAGCAGTATAGGGTCAGGATAACTTGTGTATTTGTAAATATATTGTACCATTTGTTTGTTTTTCTTTTTGTTCTGTTCTGTTGAACTCGTTCCTGAAATTTCCTCAGGTTCCTGAAACCGAAAGTATGTTTGTGAATAGATGTAATAAAACCCCCTTCGATGGATAATCAGCTCTCCATTCCTCAAAAGCAAATTATTCAAGAATGAATGTCCTTTTCTCGATGACTCCCAGGAGTTTAGTTTCTGGCCCAAAGCTTTTTCATTCTTGGAGCCTGGATAAAGTTTAGGGAGAAAGAAAATTAAAAGAAAGAAGTTTGTAACAAAGGTAAGAATGATCTCAGTAGCTGTAACTAGCCAATTTTGGGGTTGGGATTTTAAAGACTTTCAATCTAATATAAACTGCTTGCTCCTTCAATCTTACAAGGATTCCAAATTTCAGTCTTATAGGAATCTGGAGGGTATTGTATGATTTAATCTGTTGGAAGTGCCTTACTTTCCACCTCATCCACCGCTTGGGCTGCATCTGCCATGCTCAGCTCTAAACTGTAGCATGGGAGATGATTAACTCAAATGGCAATCTTGACTCTTGGGCAGAACTTCTGTCCCACACCTACCTACCTTCCTATGCTGGTGAGTTCAAATGAGTAACAAATAAGGAAACCAAAAGAAACATATCTATTTCCTTAAGCCTGGAGCTCAAAACTTATTGCAATTTCTTTGGGTCTCTTTGGGTTCCTTCTTGGTCTTTCTCCACAATCCAGAGTCAATGGCACCATTCAAGCAGAAAGCATTTCTGGTCCACAATAAGACAGGGAACATGGTTGGGTAAAGAGAGCCCAGATTTAAAGATCTTCAGACCCTTGGATCTTTAACTCCCAAAGACTTTGAGTGAAAAAGGGCCCTACTAAAATACAATATTCCATTAAACTTTAGACCCATCTCCAGGATTGGTGCAAAATTTAGTTTTTCAATAGTGTAAAAACAACTATTGTGTTTCTTCTTGAGTAGAAATAGTAACATTATAATAATGATCTCACTCATAGGCAGAACATGTCAATCATTCATAAAGCAAGAATTCAGGAATACCAGGAAGGCACCTGCCCTCACCAAAAAATGAAAAAAAAAATCCCACAATCTTTTCATATTTTAACTGACATCTGAAATTTCTTTAACTTGGGATGAAACCTTTTATAATAGGAAAAGCAAATATTTATGGAGTACTTACAATACACAGGAATTTCGCCTGTGCTAATCTTCAGCATTTTATGATGTAAAGATTATCTCTACTTTGTATATGAAGAAACTGAAACTTGATTTGATTAGGTAATTTGCTTGAAACACATGTCTAGGTAAAGAGGAGCTGATATTCCAGCAAGGGGATTTAGACCACAGGACTCCTACACTGTTACAGCACTCTGTGGACAACAGTTCTTCAGGTAAGAAATAGACTTATCATATTTGGCTAAACCCTATGAAACTGACATGTCTGTGAGTGAAAAATGGTCAAGTATTGGCAGCTTCCCATAATTCAACCAAATACAAATGCCACAAGGAATACCTAGTGACTCATGGTGAAAGTAAATAACTGATTTAGAACGTTTGAAGGGAGGAAGATTTGATGGGAGTGAGAAAGAGAAATTACTTCGAGGAAGAAGAAAGAAAAGCACAAATAGGGGTATGGGAAACTCAAAGACAAAGTTCTCCCACCACATAATTTTCCATTTGTCTTGTAATCTTGCTTCTGAAAAGAAGCAATCTGAGCCCCAGTTACCATTGAGCATTTTGTAGCTAGCCATATCAACATTTCATAGACAAGTTAAAAGAATAAACTATCTGGGACAAATTTTTCCATTGCCTTCCTTTTAGCCATATATTTGTTTTTTCTCTTACTTGGAACTGGAAACAAGCTTCTTCTCTGGCTACTTCCAGTTATGTGAGCTGCTGCTCTCTGAAGACTCCTTTCAGTTACTAGGCTAGGAATATTTAGCTGTTTTTCTAAAAAGAAAAATGATAAAGAATTTTAGCAGTTGTCAAACCACTTTTCAAAAACATTGTTATTCAGAGCTGCTGTCGGTCAGACACTGTAAGCACACTGGGCTTCCAAAGTTGATTGTATGGGCTTTCATCAAAATAGCCCACATTTTAATATGATAATCCATCGATTCCTGCTTATGTTTAATTTCGAAAGTATTTTAGACGAGAAGAATAAGCAGTAGTTTGGGTTAGAATTCACCAGCATCTCAAAGGTGAGGCCCATCCAGAATATAACCAAATGAAGAGTCCGGCCCTTTCTAAAACAAACAAACAAACAAACAAACAAATAAATAAATAAATAGCTGGGGACATGTAATAATTCTGCTGAGTCATTTAAAGTACACAAATAACCAAGCACTGATGAATTTCCACTTTGAGTTATATATAGAAACAGAGCGGTCCTGATTCTAAAGGAGCAGTGGTGAGAACAATGGTCCATAGATGCTACAAACTGGTATCCAACAGTTATCCCCCACGCCTGCCCCCTCAAAGGAAACATGAATTGGCATACTAGTCATGATAATCAGCATATAAAAATAAAGTCACTAATTCACTAGATAATAATAAGCAACTAAGACGTATTGATCACTTTCTGCAGTACTTTGGAGCAGCCTTTAAATACACAAATTCAGCAAGCTCCCCTTTTCAAAAAAATCAGTTCAAACTTCCCCAGTGTGTTTACACTGGTTATGATAAATGATATCTTATCATCAAGAAAATATTGCCAAGGGTCACTTGGGTGGCTCAGTCATTAAGTATCTATCTGCCTTCGGCTCAAGTCATGATCCCAGCATCCTGGGATCGAGCCCCACGTAGGGCTCCCTGCTCTGCGGAGAGCCTGCTTCTCCCTCTCCCACTTCCCCTGTTTGTATTCCTTCTCTCACTGTCTCTCTCTCTCTCTGTCAAATAAACAAATAAAATCTTAAAAAAAAGAAAGAAATAAAGAAAACATTGCCAGCAATGAGGTACTGCACTATAATAGAGAAGGGTTGCAAATCACTGTTTAAACACTGATTACACAGACTGAGCCCTCAAAGGACTTACAGTCTTTTAGGAGAGATATGAACTAGACAGTGAAAATTTACTTGTGAGAAATACAAATACACACACACACACATATAATACATAATAATAAATATAAATAATGGGTGATGGGTGTTCAGGAGAGGGAAAGAGTCCTCTTTATTGGAGGACTGAGGTCAGGGGAGGGTTTTGGGCTAAGGCTTCCTCCAAAGTGCCCATCACATCTATGCCAGGCACTCCTTTAGGAGCAAGGAGAAAGAACTAGAGACAAATGAATGCAAGCAAATATTTGAGGTGTAAAGATAATGATCTGAAGAGGATGAGCATGGGCAGACTTGGGAAAGAATGGAAGAAGGGCATTTTCAGGGACGCCTGGGTGGCTCAGTTGGTTAAGCAGCTGCCTTCGGCTCAGGTCATGATCCCAGTGTCCTGGGATCGAGTCCCACATCGGGCTCCTTGCTCGGCAGGGAGCCTGCTTCTCCCTCTGCCTCTGCCTGCCACTCTGTCTGCCTGTGCTCGCTCTCTCTCCCTCTCTCTCTGACAAATAAATAAATAAAATCTTTAAAAAAAAAAAAAAAGAAGGGCATTTTCAGAGATTGAGGACAGGGGCCACAGGCAGGATACACAAAGCATTCCTGGGCTGCAGCATAGAAGGGGTTCAGATTCGGGCTTAAATGGGGAGCCAAATGATGGAGGGTTTGAATGTAAAGCTAAAAGATTTGGATTATATAGGACACGGTAGGACTCTGAAAGATTTTGGTAGGGGAAATGAAGAGATAATGTGTTGTGCTTTAGGCTATTCTATATCAAAGTAAGGTTTGATGGGTAGAAGTTGGGAGGGTTGGAGACTGGCAAGTTACCAGACTATAATTAATCAGGACTGAGAACAGGAGGTCTTAATCAAGGCTCAGAGGAGGAGGAACATAAAGGAGGTGGTAAAATTTCATAGGAAAGGAATGAATAGGAACTAAGAATCTCTTCCATCCATCTTGTACAAGTTGTTACTTAATTCAGGATTGATGGGTATTTGTACAGTCCTGAAGACCAAACGTATCATGGGATGCATGAACAATTACATAATACTGCCAGAATGTTCAGCTTTCAAGGTTGATGTGTCCATTCACCTTTAACTTCTACTGTTTAATAATTCATAATGCTTTGCCTGTCCTTAGACCTTGACACTTTGTTTTAAAATATGCAGTAGATGAATTTAATTATAAATATCTTACATTTAGAGATCATTTGAAGATTCAGAGAAGCCTAAACACAAAAGCAAATTCTAAAGAGGACATTGCTAAAAATAAACAAACAAAGACAAGATTTCCTACTGGCTATAGCAGACAATATGTGGAAAAGGAACCCGTGAATATGTCTGTTTGTGTGTCATGAAAGCACCTTCGTATACTGATTAGTACCTGATTTCTACATCATAGTGTGATGAATAGAGAAGAGTATTCTTCTTACAACACTGAAAATAGTACATGCATCTTCTGTAGACCAGGGATCAGTTGTACCTCGTCAGAAGAGGGGGAGTGTTGCTGTTCTGATTACTACTTTCACTTTCACAGAAATTTTCAGAAAGAATGCATAGACCCTGAGAACAGGTCTTATCCTTCATGTTTCATAAAGCGCATTTAATAAAGAAAAATGGGAGTTGTTAAGCAATGAAGAAGCTTATTGTATCGAAAAAGGAGAGCTGAAAAGTAGAAAGACATCTTTGCAACACTTAAAGAACGGTTTCTTCTCTGCCAGGCTGGTGTGCCCTAGGACGGCAGTCTCCAGTATGTGTATTCAGGCCTCCATGGCCATTAGTATGGGAAAATGGGGCTACGGTGAGCCAAATGTGAAAAAGTAGCAAATTTTATCCAGTAGTTTGATTGACTTATGTATTCGTTTAAAAATATGTATTAAGAGCCTTCTATGTGGAGAGAGAGGGAGGGGACACAATATTGTGAATGCACTATCTGCCACTAAATTGGGCCTTCAAAATGGTTGACCATAACATTCTCGAAGGTGGTGGAGTAGGAGGATCCTGAGCTCACATCCTCCCATGGACACATCAAGGCTACAATTGATAAGGGAAATCTGTGTTCTAAGGCAGCCGACCAATCCAGCAGGAGAATCCCAGTCCTGGCCCCAAGGTGTTCCGGGTGTTCCTTCCTGCCTGGCTGCCAAGCATACAGAAGTGGCACAGATACAGAAGTAAAAGTGTATAAACTACCCCCTTTGTTTGTGCTGGTGGCTGACCTTGGGAGATTACTCTCCTCTGAACCCAGTATTAAATAAACCTCCCATCCTCCAAGGTCTCCAGTGTCTGGTTCTTCTACCAGGATCCAGTCGAGGTTCCATAAGACAACTACATATAGAGTAATTCTCTCTGAGAAGGACTAGCAGACTAGAAGACTAGAAGGACTAGAAGACTAGCAGAACAGCTCTTCCACAGTCAGAGATATAAAGAAAAAGCCACATGGAGAAGAGTTGAAAGGGGCAGGGTCAAGGTCTCGTCAGGACTCACCTGCAAGGTGATCACTACAAGGTGATCTACGAGCGGTAAGGAGATACATAGATATGAAAATTCCCCCTGGGGAGTGAGGGACTCAAGCCCCACCTGGGACACTGTCCCCCCCCCACCGGGGCCTGCCCTGGGAAGACCAGCTCTCACAATGTCCAGCTTTGAAAATCAGTGGGGCTCACCTCCAGGAGAGCCAGAGGGCTGAAGGAAACCGAGACTCTGCTTTCAAAGGGCTTGCACACAAACTCACTCCAACACCCAGCACAGAAGCAGTGGATTCAAAAGTGCCTGGGCCATATGTGAAGGAGATTTCTTCCTAACTCCAGGGCATGTGATAGAAAGGCAAGGATCTATACGAAGTTCCTTTGGGAACAAAAGTTCTGGCGGCCTTTTCTCTTGCCTTCCTTCTCTCTAGCCAGCTTGACCGGTGCCAGTTCTGACTCTCTCCATCCACCTTGCTAGCACCTCGCCTGGTCCTGGCATTGCCCTGTGGACCTGCCCCACCCAATCTGTCCCTCCTGGTAGAAGCCCCTCTAAAGCAGCTCGGCTGAGACCAGCGTCCCCCCACACTTGCTCTTGCCCTGCTCAGCATCTCTCATCATCAGGGAAAGGCAACTCATCACCACAATGAGCTGTCTGCACACCTGTCAGAACGGCTAATAACAAAAAGACAACAAGTGCTGGCCAGGATGTAGAGGAAAGGGAGCCCCACGGCACTGCTGGTAAATCAGGGCAGCCACCCTGGAAAATAGCATGGAAGTGCCTCAAAAAAACTAAAAATAGAAAAGCCATACAATCCAGCAATTCCACCTCTGGATATTTGTCCCAAGAAAAGGCAAATGAAATCACTATCTTGAAAAGATTTATGCTCCCTTATGTTCACTGCAGCATGATTACAATGACCAAGATCTGGAAGCAACCCAAGTGTCCACCCATAGATGAGTGGATAAAGAAGCTGTGGTACACACACAGTGGAACATTACTCAGCCGTAAAAGACAATGAAATTGAGCCATTTGAGACAACAGGCATGGACTGGAGGGTATTATGCTGAGTGAAATAAGTCAGACAGAGAAAGACAAATAATGTAAGATTTCACTTGTATGTGGAATCTAAGAACAAACAAAGAAAGAAAACAAGACGCATAAATACAGAGAACAAACTGGTGGCTGCCAGAAGGGAGTGGGTTGGGGAGATGGGTGAGATGGGGGAAGGAGATTAAGAGGTACAGTTATAAAACAAGTCATGTTGACATAAAATACAGTATAGGGAAGATAGTCACTAATACTGTAATCACTCGGTATGGTGACAGTTAGTAACCATACTTATTGTAGTCAGCATTTTGTAATGTATGTAAATGTCAACTCACTATGGTATACACCTGAAATATAATATTGTATGTCAACTATATTTCAATAAAAAATAAAATGAGAATGACACCTCAAAAATGTTACTTGTATTTTTTTTTAAATTTTTATTTGTTTATTTATTTGACACAGAGAATGAGAGAGAGAGAGCACAAGCAAGGGGAGCGGCAGGCAGGCAGAGGAAAAGGGAAAAGCAGGCTCCCCAATGAGCAAGGAGCCTGATGTGGGCCTCTATCCCAGGAACCTGGGATCATGACCTGAGCTGAAGGCAGCCACTTAACCAACTGAGCCACTCAGGTGCCCCCAAAAGTTATTTGTATGTTATGTGAATTTCATCTCAATCAAAATACACACACACACACACACACACACACACACACACAAGGTGTCACCCCTCAGGGCCAGGAAGATAAAGAATCTACTAGGTTTAGAGCATCAAGTTAGGTACTAGGTATAGACAGATGAGAGAAACAGACATGCATTCAATCTTTGCAGATCTTTAATCTAGTAGGGAATCAGAGAGCACACAGATTAAAAAAATATATAAAAATAAAAGAAAATACACAAGAAAATGTGATAGAAATAGCAGGGTGTGGGGGAACTTGCTTAGAAAGGTAGGCGGAGGGATATTCTCTGAAGAGGTAACGAGATGATAAAATGAGAATGAAAAGGAGTTAGTTTTATGAGAAGCCAGGAAGAAGGCAGCCTGGGTAACAGCCCTTAAAAAGAATGTGGGTTGAAACAGGCTGCTGACCGTGAACAGGAAGGCGGCCGTGGCTGAGAGACCACAAGATGAGAAGTGGGGGTGGGTAAATGATTGCTGGGAAAGGTGACAAAGCGAGAGGCCCTTTCATAAAGAAAGGCATAGAGCCTCGTGGTGGTCAGAACAGAGAAGATGGGTCATGTTGGGCCCTCATTTATCTTACTTTCAGCCATGTTCCAGAAAGGATTTAGATGACTTACTTACAACACATTTGAAAGTAAAAAATAAATAACTGAAGAAATCTAGGTGAAAGGGAAATTCATGGTGGGAAAACAAGATTCAGATGAAATAAAGTTTTGACCACAGTTGGGGCTCCAGGTTTGGCTCCAAGCTTCCTATCGGCCAATGCAAAGAGGAAGATAGAATCAAGTGGCTTGAGACACTGAATCACAGTCTGAGGGGGGATTTGTGGAAGGAAGTGGAGGAAAAGGGCTGGAGAGCCATTCACCCCATCATGAAGTCGACAGCAGAAAATTAAAATAACAAACAAACAAAAAATACTACCTGGAACTGTAGGAATGGTTTCCTCATAGGTTTTCAAAATCATCTGCAAACAGTATTGAATAAAGCTTGTTAATTTCCCTAAAAATTTCAACTGACTACAGAATGTCTATGGCCCTTCTTGCTGATGTCTAAGATGTCCTTTCTATGCCAGAGAGGAACCTCGGAAGCTTTAGATGTCCAAGCACAGGGTTTGCATGGGGTAGGGTGGGAGCTGGGGTGAACACTGAGGCAGAGGCAGCTGTGGAAAGTTCTGTTTCTGGAGGGGAACTTCAAAGGCCACACATGGAGCTGCCCAGGAGGAAGGTGCCATTTGGCAAGGTAGATGAGGCTAATGTTCCCCAAACCTCCTCGTGGCTACTGGATGTGGCCCCCAGGCCTCCTCGCTTTCTCCATGTGAGCCGTGAGTCTGCAGGCAAGTGTGTGGGTTAAGTGCACTGCGGAACAGTGTTCAGGGGCTTTCAATGGCTGGGCAGACCCAAGCCTCAAGGTGTAAGGCACATTGGACATACAGAGCCCACCAAGGCAGGACCTGGCAACACTGTGCCATTCTCTCGTTTCTGACCTGTGGCCAGGGCATTCTTCACATAAACATGTTTTACCACATGCCAATACCTTTTCTAAACAGCTATCAACTTCTTTGTATTAACCTGTGGGGAAAATTAGTAAGAAAGAGGGAAACCTTAACCTTTCTATTAGATGAGCTAATACTGAGCGCAGCTGTGGCTTCTGAAGTTCCCTCCCTTTAGTTCTGTCCCCTGGGCTTTTGTCCATCCTTTCCTGCCACTGCTCTCCTTTCCTGCCACTGTTGTTCCTTTTGAAACTGCCAGAGACTCTCCTCCTCTGTACTCCCGCCCCAAACCAGAAGCTCTCTGTTTTTCCCTCCGTCTCAAGCCCTGACCCAATAAGGGCAGGTCCACCTCTGGCACAATGGGCATGGGGGGAGGGGGGAAGCCAGCAGTGGCCTAAGCATGGTCTCTCTATCTCTCTCGTTCTGGGGTAGAAGGAAGGAAGGAGGGAAGGAAGAAGGAGGAGCAGCAGGAAAGAGAGAAGGGTAATTCCTGTAGTGTGGGAAGCAGAATAAAAGAATGATAACAGTCTGGTCAGATGGTCCAGATGCAAATGTGTCAATCACTAGCTCTGGGACACTTTGCTGAAGTTAATTAACTGATGTGAACTTTAATTTCTTCATCTAATTAAAAAAAAAAAAGGGGAAGAGTAAGAGGGGGCCCAGTCAGTTGAGTGTCAGACTCTTGATTTCAGGTTCAGGGTCATGGGATCCAGCCCTAAGTCGGGCTCCACGATCAGTGGTGAGTCGGCTGGAGATTCTACCCCACCCCCTCAGATTCTCTCTCTCTAAAATAAATGAATACATTTTAAAAAGAGAGAGAGAGAGAGGAAGATAATAGTTTTGATTCCTTCCTCAGAAAACTGTTCTGAGGATTAAATGCCATACCCTATGGAATTTTAGGATGTTTACTAGAAAATAATCTGTTCCATTAATGGCACGTGAAAAAAATGGGAAATCATTCCCCCCTACCCTGACCACCCATCTGTGTCCTCTCCCAGCCTCTCCCTAATCTAGTGAGTGGCAGTGTGGGAGAATGGGAGGGAGAGAGAGAACAGCAGGAAGAGGTATGTGAAGTCTACCCCCACTACTTCTCTACCCTCCCCCCACTCCGGCCCCAGCATCTAGCCCCCTCCTCAGGCTCCAGATTTCTGCTCTTGCTCTGAGTTTCTCTCCCCTGCCACCCATGGGTTTGCCCCCACCAACCCCAGGGACTGCTGAGTCCCATTCCTCAGTCTTCTCAGGATGTCCCCCCTCCCTGCCCACCACCCAGTGACTGCCCCTCCCCCCCCATCCCAGGCTTCCTGGTCCTCAGCACCTGACCACCTGGGGCAATGGAGTCAAGCTGCTTCTGTACAGCTCGTGTGCAGTGGGCGCCCTGCCCTGGCCTCCAGGTGAGGCCAGATTCCATTTTTCATAGAAATGGCATCCTAGAGAACATCTGGGCTGTGCTGTGAGGACTGCATGGGTTATAAATTGGAGCGCTAACCACAAGCACGACAGTTTCTATGCAAAGACAGACCGAGCACCAAACAATGGGCTTGCAATCATATCTTCAAACCACACCTCCTTCCTGCCCTGGGAATGTCCCCAGCATTTAAAAAAAATAATGATGTGTTATCGCGGTTTCCAGAGGTATGTCCATACCCATGTTCTCATCCTGACCTTTCTGGACAGGCAGAAGGTAAGATCATGTAATTTAATGATACAAACTGTTTGCTGACAGAGTTTTTGCTAGGGATCCTGTTTAAGCAACTTCCACAAACAGATATTGTGTAATTGGTTATTTATTGACTATAAATTGAGATGTCATCACCTTCAATTTCTCAAAGTTTCTCTTTCTTCCCTCTTCCTTTCCTCTTTCTTCATCTCTACATGCATACAAAAATAAATATATGTTTAATTCCAGAGATCAACAAGGTTGGAAGAGTATAAAAACACCAGTACATGGCCTCGTCTGTCTTCTGAACAACAAAAAATAATCACACACATCTTTTATTGTCATGTGGCCTTGAACACACTGCCCTGTCTGTGCCTCAATTTCTACGATGGGAGATGAAAAGTTTAGACTAGGTGGGGAGGCTCGAGTAGAGGAGTGAACCAAGGAGTCAGCCAGGACCCGCTGTTTGGTGCTGTTCCACTTTCTCCTAGTTCTATGAATTTGGGGGAAAATCACTTAAACACTCCGGGCCTCAGTTTCCTCCTTTGCAAAATGCAGCATCTCCACTTGATGCCCTTAAGTGTTCCCTGTCCTGTGACCTTCCATGCCTGCTGGTGGAGGGACCTGGTGGCCCACCTACCTTTCTAACAACCTGATGGAGTTGCCACTTCACTTGCCCACAGGGGCTGTTCATACTGTCCTCATCATCAGGGTCCCACGGGATGTTGTCTTCCTTTAAGAAGCAGGCGATGCCACTTTGGGAGTACTTGTCCTGCATCTGGGTTAAGATGGAGTAGAACACAATATTAGGCACAAGAGCTTTTTATTTTTGTTCATTTACAAGTTAAGTGATGGGAACTGATGGATGACAGATTCAAAGATGTCTTGGCACTTGAGATAAGCTCATGGCTTGAAATAGAAATAAGCATGCTGTCCTTTGTTTGGTGAATACAAGGAAATATGTGGATATGGTGGAAAGGTTACAGGTGTGGGCCAGACATCCTGGGTCACAATGCCCTTTGATGACCCAGTGTGCCCCTCAACAAACTGCTTCTTCTCTTCTGTGTCTGTTTTTCATTTGATTTTTGAGCTGGTTCATTGTGGTGATCTTTGACATCCTTTCCAACTCTGAGACAGGGAGGATCTCTTTTCAAAGATGGGAAACCACCTAGGCATAAAGTACACAATAGAGGAGCACCTGGGCGACTCAGTCTGGTAGGCATCTGACTCTTGATTTCAGCTCAGGTCATGATCTCAGGGTTGTGAGATCAAGCCCTGTGCTGGGCTCTGGGCTCAGCGTGGAGCCTGCTTAAGATTCTCTCTCTCCCTCTGCCCCTTCCCACTCAAATTCTCTCTTTCTCAAATTAAAAAAAGAAAGAAAGAAAGAAAGAAAGAAAGAAAGAAAGAAAGAAAGAAAGAAAGAAAAGAAAAGAAGGCAATAGAGTCCATTTAAATTCCAGGATACTAAATAAAAAATTAAACAAATCCTTCAGGGCCTTTGGGGTGCAGGTAATGTTCTTTTTCTCAATCTGAGCTTCTGGTATTGAGTAAATTCTAGTTACTGTTGTGATTTCTGCTCCTCTGGATGGCAGAATCTAGAACATATTTCCACTGGAAATCTTAACGCTATTTTATTAAATGTCCACACTAGTTAGGGATTCATCTACAGACACTTGAAACACCATTTGAAGGTTCACCCTTCCTTCCGATTGAGAACAAACATTTATAATGGCCAGGTAACTGTCAACAAAGTACTAGCTTGATATCAAGCACACACACGTGCGCGTGTGCGCACACACAAACACAAAGGCATGCACGCACGCATCCCAAACCATCCAGCACATTCCAGGCTGACAACTGGTTAATTTTACAAAGGAAAACCGGGAAGTCCATTCAAAGTCGGACATTAGGTTTTTTTTTCTTTTTTCCTGTTTTTGTTTTTAACAACTGAGATTGAGGAGCTGTTATTTCCCTGTGCAAATCTGAATTGCTTTTTCTCTGGAGCAATAAGCGGCCATTTTTATCTATTGTTTGAACTTAGGGGACACCAAAGCTTGAAGGAAAGATCAAACTTAATGATGCTCCTTCCTATAAAAAGACAATCTCATTCCAAATCAAAATAATTTGTTTGTGCAAGGTCCCAGTCAGAGTCACATTGTTCTGGGCCCAGCCACGTGCCCCTCGGACATTTGACGAAGCTCCCTCAAGTGCAAAGGCACAAACCTGAGTTGATGAATTCCTCTCACATACTCTGGCACAGACCATTCATTTACTTTTAAATAAATGTTTACTTTCTTTTTCCCTGCCTTTAATTACAAGACTCCAACATTCGAGAGCTAGTAGATGTACTAGCGGTGACAGCTGGGGCCACCTAAGCTGTGTGGAGTTAACACTGATTTGTTCCCTCCCCACCATGCTCTTCTCCTATAGACATCTACTTGCATCTCCAATATATGTGGGAGCCAAAAAGCATTTCCTAGGAACTCAATTAGGTATGCTTTAGATATAGAACATATCTGGCAACTGGGGGTGGGGAAGTTCAGAGAGGAGGAGTTGGATTTGGTACAAAGCCAGAGGGTGGTTCCAGGAAGAGCAAGTTAGCTAAGTGGACCCTGTCCCGATACAACCAGTATGGGTGTTCTCTGGCCAGACACTGGTCTGATGAAACTGAATAAACAGGCCCACAAACGTCCGTAACTTGTGGACATGAAAAGACATGCGTGACACAGAGAGGAGGAGGATGTATTTTCTTACTTCACAGCTGCTGGAAGCTCTCTCATCACAAAAAGATGAAGAACAGGAGAAGCTAGGACCAGGGGCAGGAGAAGGCAGAGCTGAGAGCTGCCTGGGGCCCCTGCAATCCTGGTAGCTGGAAGCTTCCTGGGAACTGAAGGGGACTCTGAGAGGGTGGGAATGCAGCAGGGCTCAGCCCAGGCCAGAACCAGCTTCGGCTGAGTGGTTCTGGATACCCTCTGGGGATTTTCCAGAAACACCTCCAGGAGGTGGGAGGGAGAACCCTGAAAATTGCGTAAGATCCTAGGCCTACATGGGAGGGAAGCTGACAAGCTAATGTGACTCCACTGTTACCCCAAATTTAATGAAGCCTAGAAGCATTGGTGGTATATGGGCAACCTGAGAAATATAAAAAAGTAAAGAACACTTTTCTAAATGAAAAATAAACAAAAAACCCACTAAAATCACCCTGATCCTAGTTCTTAAATAACCTCTCAATGATCTCTCTTGTTTTCAGGGTTGTATATGGGCAATTGCGTGTATGGTTGTTTCCTCTTAAGACTGTATAAAAATGTCACTTTTTAAAGCCTAAAAATCATATATAGATAGCATAGATATTTTTATGGCATTCACAGTAGAAAATTTATAAAACAGAAAAGGAAAAAAGACATCCTTAATCATACCGTTTAGAGATCACAATGATCAACGTTTTGGTATTTCACCTTCTCCACATTTTATGCATGAATACTGGCTTCCGGATAATTGAAACCCCGAGGGAAAGCCCAGCCCTCCTCCCCAGCCCCACATGTTTCTTGCATTTTCATATCTGGTGGTTTCTTCTCCAGACTTTGGCCAGGGCTGGTGCCTAGCTGCATGAGTGAGGGGTACCATGGTTGTTTCAAGAATGATTCATGATGATTAATGTGATGAATCCCTCTCTGTCCTTTTTTCCCACATCCTTCCCACTTCAAAGCATGAATTTCTTGAAGCATACTTCAGACCAGAGCTAGTCTCTCATTAACCACGTCTGGGTGTTGGAGGCCGGGGAGTCATGTGTGCTATTTTCATCTGCACGCCACTCGGAGAGCTTTTGCACCTAGCGTCTGCTCTTCTGACCCAGAAGCCCTGACAGGTGGTTTCCACCGTGACTGCTGTTGGTGCCATCACAAACGTGGTGATTGTCTAGGCCAAGCCCAACCTTGGCAGTCCTTGGCAGGGCTTGTGGTCTGCAGGTTGGACTCCTTTTGCCAGCTGGCTCGGAGACTTCGAGGTGGAGACACTGACTTTCTCTCCTGCCTTGACATGAGTTTCTGAAGAATCATTTTCCGCGAACCACAAGCAGCATAAAGAACCATTTAAGGAAGGGGCACCTGGGTGGCTCAGTGGTTAAAGCCTCTGCTTTCAGCTCAGGTCATGATCCCAGAGTCCTGGGATCGAGCCCCACATCGGGCTCTCTGCTCAGCAGGGAGCCTGCTTCCCCCTCTCTCTCTGCCTACTTGTGATCTCTCTCTGTCAAAATAAATAAATAAAATCTTTAAAAAAAAAAAAGAACCATTTAAGGAGAACGGTGGCTAAGCCTCCCCTTCTCCTTTGTCTTTCCCACCTATGATGCCGCAGTGGTAGGCAGTCCCTTGTCACGAGATATTCTCAGAGACACATAAACTTTAGAGGCTAAGCCCATATTTAGTGTCCAGGCTGGTTCGTCTACAGGCTTCTTTGTGCTTATGTGTGAAGGTCAGATCAGAGTTCCTCAGCCCTACTTAGGCCATGCTCTCTGTAATCCTTCCTCAGCTTACCTTCTGGGAACTTTCATTAACCAAAGTGGAATCTCTGATCTAAGGAAATTAATTCTTACATTAAATATGCTTTTCCAAATTTTACACAGTCAACCAAAGAGATGCAGAGTCACTTTTCCTTGCAAGCATTCCTGATGAAGAGGGTGATGACTGCAGGGGACTTCTCAACACTAGTTACAACGACTGTAGTTTATGGAGCACTCATTTAATGCCAAGGCTCAAAATTGGGCTTTCCCTTTAACCTGTTTTATAATCTTGGGCAAATCTTCTAGTTCCTTGTGCCTTATGTATCTGTAAAATAGGGCAATTCTATTTACAAGTTCGTTACAAGCTCAGTAATTCTATTTACAAGTTCAAGGATCAAATAGAGCAATATTTTGCCAAGTTTCTGGAACACAGTATTGGCTCAAGATCTGTCCATTCTCCTCCCTTTCTGGCACTCTCCATGAATTCTTCCATATGGCTATACGTATATGTATCCATATATAACTATGCAATCAAGAAAAATGTATGCATGTGGGCAGATGTTAAGCTTTATTCAAAATTTCCATTTTTATAGTTGAATAAAAAATACTTGATCATATACACAGAGAAGTGCATGAGTCAATAATTAGTTAATTCAGTCTTAAAACTTGGCCAACTTGTAATGTCAGCAAACTGAGGGAATGGCTTGCGCAATAGAGACAGACTCATTCTGTTTATCCTGCAAAATTTACAACAGTTAGGACATGCTAGCTCCAAACTCACGAACACAGCTGTATCCCAGACTCTCAGGTGGACTTAGAACTAGAGGGATGTTTATAGTTACACAGATGTTTTAGTTACAAATATCCAGGGCTCTTCTGAATGTGCCCTAGAGCAAAGCTGACTTCACGGGTCATCTAAGGATAGCCCCTCATTTACATAATTCCTTGCAAATCAAACAAGAGTCTACTTCATCCAAATCCAAAGGAAAATTTTGCAACTATTTGAGATAACCAGATGTATACTCCACAGGGTATGCAAACAGCATTTCCATAACAGATACTCACTCTATGGCATTTAGATAATTTATATTTTTCTGAGACCCTTCTACTTGCATTTTCTAGCCAGCTGGCAGATGCAATGTTGCTTTAGCGTAATGTGGCAGGATGCAGGGGGCATCCGAGGGTGCAAATATGTTAACTCTATAGACACCCCGTAGAGGAGGAAGGTGTGTTTTAGGAGCCCAAAGACTTGAGTTCTCTTCCGCTTCCAAAGCCCTGTCTGAGCTTAGATATGTCATTTTGTCTGGGGGTCTCTAGTCTCCTCATCTATAAAACGGGGGGGTGTCCAAATTTCCTTCCAACTCACAGTTCTCTATGATATAATACACAATTAGTCAAAACATACATTAGAACCCAAAAGCTGGCTTGGTTTATTTTCAGCAATTTTGCATTCATGGTTCCAAAAGTTCTATATAATTGAGAAATGCAGGAACTAAAATGGTGCTAAGTTTTTTTTTCCCCCCTCTGTCAAATGTACCTGCATTCACACTTGGACCACCCACATAGAACAATCATTTTATTTTCAATTATTTTATCATGAACATAAAATGTGGAGTCATATGGTAACAGACTTAATTGTAGACTTTATGCATGACATATCTGGGGCCAGGGAACAGACAAATGCCAGTCCTTCCTATCCTCACTGTTGTCCACACAGAAATGCCACAGATCTCAAACCAAAACATGTTTCAAAGATCGGACTTACCCCCCACCCCGTGTCTTGGAGGAAAAAGACAAATCTGATGACATTACAAGACTTGGTGCTGATTTTAGTTCAATTGCTAGTATTATAAAATGCACAGACTGATGAAGAGGGAAAAAACAAACATTCTAGGAGTTTTGTTTTTGCCTCTGCTAGGAGCTGGTAGAACGAGTTCTGTAACCCCGCTCTGTTCATACAGTCCTTTTAAACTTTTGCAAGGTCCTCAGTAATCATATGCATTAGCAGTTAGGGTCCACAGGAAGAGAGAGGGAACTTTTTTTTTCCCAGAAGAGGAAAGAGAGGCAGTTACCTCCCACCCCCACCCCGGGGTGGCTGAGAGCCTCTGTCAGGGACTGTGTGCATGGTACTGACCTGCTTCAGCTCCCTGGTGAAGTACATGTAAGTCACGGCCACACAGAGGGACTGCAGGAGCACGGTGAAGATCAGAATCAGCACGCAAGTTTGCCCAGGACTGGGGCCCCCCGGGGCCTGCATCTCGCTCTGATCCTGTCCCAGTCTCACTGTGGCAAAGGCAGCTGACAGTGGGTTATTGCTATTGAACCAGTGATCAGGGGTGGAGCTCTTCTTGGGTTTCATTTATTTAAAAACAGAATCAAAACGAAACTGAAAACAACAGGCTAGGGAAAGGAGAATTCCAGGAAGCTCTCTCCATTCTATGGGAATATCAGGGACCAAGGAGGGAAACAGACATTAAAATTGTTTTCAAAACTGGCAGAGCTGTGTGTTAGGGCAAGCAGCTGCTTCCCCAGTGCTCGGGGCCCACTGGGGGTCCTGTGGCTGTGCCCTTGCCCAGAGACTGTGCTCATTCCTAGGCTCCCAGGCTGGATCTCATCCCAGCAGACGGTCCCTGAGAACCAGACCACAGATCTGACCATCCGCAGAGGCCACTCTAGTCAGAGATGCAGGCTACATGGGGAGAAGCTTCCTTTGTCATCTCTCCAAGGTCACTTGGTGGCCCCGTGCAGCATTTTCAGCGGCCCGGTTGGTGTCTTCGGTTGGGAAGCTACGTGGTGTGGAGCTTAGCAAACTGACCTTAGGGGCTCAGGCTGCCTGCAGGCAGATGTTGGCCCTGCTACTTCCTGATGTGAAACTCTACCTGGGTTTTTAAGGGCTTTGTCCTTAAACTTCAGCATCCTTGAAGTAGGGATGATAGCAGCACCTACCCCCAAAGCGTAGTTGGTGGATGAAATGAATTAATTACTCATGCCTGGCTTCCGGGGGCTGCTTGGCAAATATAGCCCATAACCTTTCTAGCTACAGACATGGAGAGTGGAGTGGACCAGAGGATGGAGCAAGGGCTGCTCACCAACTTGAAAATTAAGTCCCATTTAGTCCGAAGTGAGATTTTATTGACAGTGAGATATGGAATTTCAGAAGATGTCACCCAAAAAGACCAAGGAAATGTACCTGAGTGGTTTGGACAGGCCAAATTCATGCCCCCCAAGGATCAACGAGGTGAGAAATGCAAGGCATTTGTCTTGGTCTCTCGTCATGGCACCCCAACCCCAATTATGTATATCCACTTGGTTTTCCAACTTTATCTAGGTTATTATTTACACACATTAAAATTCATCAATGTCAAAGGTTCAGTATACCTTGGTAATTGGATATAAGGTGTAACTACCACAATCAATTTATAGAATGGTTACTTTACCTTAAAAACTTTCTTCAGGGGAGCCTCGGTGGCTCAGTCCTTAAGGGTCTGCCTTCGGCTCAGGTCATGATCCTGGGGGCTTGGGATGGAGTCCCACGTCAGGCTCCCAGCTCAGTGGGGAGTCTGCTTCTCCCTCCCCCTCTGTTGCTCTTCCTGCTTGTGCTTTCTCTCAAATAAATACATAAAATCTAAAAAAAAATAAATAAAATTTAAAAATAAATAAATAAATAAATAAATACCGTTTTCACACACACACACACCCTTTGCCTGAGCTCGGTGTGGAGACACTTCATTGAGTTCTGTGGCCCTCTCTGACATTGACTCTCCAGGTGATTTTAGTTACGTTACCTCTGCAGATGTCCTTCCGCTCTTATAAAATGAGGAGTGTTAATCAGATATGTTCTTAGACGCTCCCCAGGGCGCCTGGTGGCTCATGGGTTAAGCCTCTGCCTTTGGCTCAGGTCATGATCCTGGAGTCCTGGGATCGAGCCCTGCATCGAGCCCTACATCGGGCTCTCCGCTCAGCGGGGATCCTGCTTCCTCCTCTCTCTCTCTGCCTGCCTCTCTGCCTGCCTGTGATCTGTCAAATAAATGAATAAAATCTATAAAAAAGAAATGGGAAGTATCCTAGGGGCTCTTTGAGTACATTCAGAAAACAAGGAGGTGGGGGAATGTGGGCAGGAATCTCAGCTTTTTTGCCTCTAAGCTCTTGAGAGCACACGGATGTGGCAGGCTCTAGGCAGTAAAAGTCTGTGATCCCTTGAGACAGACTAGGTTTCCATTTCCTCTCTTGGTACCTTATAAACTTTTCTAAGCACCTGTTTCTTCATCTATAATATCAGACTTTTTTTTTTAAGATTTTATTTATTTTTTTGACAGAGAGACAGTGAGAGAAGGAACACAAGCAGGGGGAGTGGGAGAGGGAGAAGTAGGCTTCCCGCTGAGCAGGGATCCCAATTCGGGGATCGATCCCAGGACCCTGGGATCATGACTTGAGCTTAAGACAGCTGCTTAACAACTGAGCCACACAGGCACCCCCAGACTCTTTTTTTTTTTTTAACTGAGATATAACTGACATGTAACTTTGTGTTAGTTTCAGGTGTACAACATAACTTGATATGTTTGCATATATTGACATTATTATTTGTATATACTGTAAAATAGTCACCACAAGAGGTCTAGTTACAGTTCATCACCACACATAGGTACAAAATTATTTTTCATGTGATGAGAACTTTTATGAGTGACTCTCTTAGCAACTTTCAAATATATAGTACAATATTACTAGCTATAGTCACCATGCTGTACATGGCATCCCCAGGCCTTATTTGTCTTATAACTGAAAGTTTGTATTTTTTTTTAAATGTATTTGACACAGAGAGAGAGAGATCACAAGTAGGCAGAGAGGCAGGCAGAGAGAGAGGCAGAGGGAGAAGCAGGCTCCCTGCCGAGCAGAGAGCCTGATGTGGGCTCGATCCCAGGACCCTGAGACCATGACCTAGCTGAAGGGAGAGGCTTAACCCCCTGAGCCACCCATGCGCCCCCAAAAGTTTGTATCTTTTGATCACCTTCACCCATAATACCCACCCCTTCCCCCTGCCAACCACAACCACCAATCTGTAATCTGCATCTATGAGTTCAGGTTTTTCTTGTTTTTTTTTTTTTCTTCTTTTTTGTTTGTTTTGCTTTGGTTTTGAGATTGCACATACGAGTGAGCTCATATAGTATTTGTCTTTCTCTGTCTGACTTATTTCTGTTAGCATAATACCTTCCAGGTCCATCTGCGTTCTCACAAATGGCAAGTTTTCCTTCCTTTTTTTTAGGTGAATAATATTCCGTTGTGTACATATACCACCTTTTCTGTATCCATTTATCCACTGATGGACACTTAGGTTGTTTTGGTATCTTGGCTATTGTAAATAATACTGCAGTGAACATGGGGGTACGTGCTTCTTTCAAGAGAGTGATTTTGTTTCCTTTGGATAAATGCCCAGAAGTGAAATGGATGGATCATAGGGTAGCTCTATTTTTAATTTTTTGAGGAACCTCCACACTCTTTCCACAGTGGTTGCACCAATTTGCATTCCCATCAGCAGTGCACAGATGTTCCCTTTTCTCCTCAGCCTTTCCAACACTTGTCTTTTGTCTTTTTGATACTAGCCATTTGGACAGGTGTGAGGTGCTATCTCGCTGTACTTTTGATTTGCATTTCCCTGATGATGAGTGATTAGCACATTTTCAGGTATCTGTTGATCAACTGTATGTCTTCTTTGGAAAAATGTCCATTCAGATAGTCTGCCCAGTTTTTGATCAGATTGTTTTTCTTTTTTCTATTGAGTTGTATGAGTTCGTTATGTATTTTGGATATTAACCCCTTATCAGGTATATGATTTGCAAATATTTTCTCTCATTCCAGATGTTGCCTTTTCCTTTTGTTGATGGTTTCCTATGTTGTTCATGAGCTGGGTGCATGTTAGCTACTCTCCCAGAAAACTTGCATCACATTATAAATGAAAGTAAGACTCAGATTCATTTCTTCCACATGTGGAGCTATCACGAAGCAAACATTTATTAGCATACTGAAACAACCAGGTCACCTGTCTTGCAACTTTATGAAGTCCCAGTTGTTTGTTGTTTTGAGATGAGCAGTTCTCATTGTTTTCTGCACATTGAAATCACCTGAAGAGATTTAGAAGATACCGATCCCTGGGTCCCACCCCAGAGACTAAGGTAAGTGGTTGGGGGTGTACCCTGGCCATGAGAGGGTTTTTAATCTCCCCCAGATGATTCTAATGTCAGCCAGAGACATTGAGAACAACTGATCTCTAAAAAATTTTAGATGCTCAAACTATTCACCTTACACAAAAGATTCACTGAAGGCAGAAGTGACTGGATTTCGTTGACTCTTCTCTTAGTTAGCACCAGGCAATCAGAATCCTCTTAATTCACAGCTGGACTTAGAACAGGTTAGGAAACCTTAACTGTCAATCATTTCAACAGACACCAGGTCTAATATTCATTATTAACAAGTCACTACTTCTACCAATGAAAACCGATTTCTGACTTTCATTATGCCCATTAGCAGAACTTATGGTATGGGTGTGGCATGGACAATAGGAAGTATGGTGGCTCAGAAGGCAGCTCTGTAATGAGAATGACAGAGACCACCCATAGGTGTCAATTCATAGAGTTCAGGACCTTGGGGATAATTTAAACTAGTATGTTTTATTTTTTATTTTTTTCTTAAAGATGTATCTATTTATTTGAGAGAGAGAGAGAGAGAGAGAGAAGGCGTGCACGCAAGTGGGGTGGGGGAGGGGAAGAGGGTGAGACTCTCACACAGGCTCCTGTCTAGTGCAGAGCTGGCTGTGGGGAGAGGATGTAGGGCTCCATCCCTCCACCCATGAGATCACAACCTGAGCTACGGAGCCACCCAGGTACCCCTTCACTAGAACATTTTAAAAATCACACTGTGTTCATGGTTCTCAATGCTAGCTGCATATTGGAATCATCTGGAAGCTTTTAAAAACATCAAAGACTGAGTCCCACCCCATAATTTTAAAATCAGAAGTTCTGGAGGTAGGACCCGGATATTGGTATGTTTTTAAATTTTCCTCAGGTGACTCTTACGTTCAAGTATTCCTTTGTGATGAAGCCAATCAAAGTAAATTATTGGTGTCATAAAAGGTGGTTAAGCTAACATATTAGACATGACAATGAAGACTAGTAAAATCAAGTAGACAGTATCATCAATATTTACCTTTCATAGAATTTTTAATTAAAATTTTAGTACCAGCTCGTAACTACTCATTCTAAGAATGTGTAAGTTTACAAATAGAACAAGAACAAAATTTGAAGAAACAACACTGAAATACTGGAAACACACTTTCCTGATTGAACCCCACCCTTTATCAAGCCCTGAATAATTTAATCTAATGGTGGGTGTGTTCCCAGCACTAAGATGTCACGCCAAAGTACCTGAAATCTTCTACTCTGGAACAAGGGTTGGTAAATATTTTTTGGAAAGGTCTGGATCGTAAATCTTCCAATCTTTGCGATCTCCATTACAAGGACTCGACTTTGCCATTGTAGTACAGAAGCGACCTGAGACACTACATCCCCAGGGTTTATGCCCTAAGAAAATCACCTTCACCAAATCAAGAAGTGGCCAGATTTGTGCTGACCACCTAGCTGGCTGGCCCTCACCCTGGGACAGTTCTCCAAGCGTGGTCACCAGCAGGATCAGCAGCCCCTGAGAGCTTGTTAGAAGTACACATTCTCAGGCCCTTACCCTGGATCTCCAGAATCAGAAATTGTGCAGCAAGTGCTCCACCAGCCCCCCATCCCCTGCCCCCCACCCAGCTACCGCAAGCCCCTCCAGCGGATGCTGATGCACACTAGAATCTGAGAACCACTGCTCTCAAATAATCCTTCCATGTGCACAGGGACATCCTGTGTGGCTGTTTGAAGTCTACCTCTGGCCATTCTTCTTCAGTAGGTCTACCATAGGACCTAGGTCGCTCTTAAGAATTCCAACAGAGGGGGACGCCTGAGTGGCTCAGTTGGTTAAGCGGCTGCCTTTGGCTCAGGTGATGACCCCGGCGTCCTGGGATCGAGTCCCACATCGGGCTCCTTGCTCCGTGGGGAGCCTGCTTCTCCCTCTGCCTCTGCCTGCCACTCTGCCTGCCTGTACTCTATCTCTCTGACAAATAAATAAAATCTTAAAAAAAAAAAAAAGAATTCCAACAGAGGGATCCTTGGGTGGCTCAGTCGGTTAAGTGTCTGCTTTCAGCTCAGATCATGATCCCGGAGTCATGGGATCAAATCCCCCACCAGGCTCCCTGCTCCATGTGGAGCCTGCTTCTCCCTCTCCCCGACTTGTGTACTCTCTGTCTCAAGTAAGTACAATTTTTAAAATAACTTCAACAGAATTCTTTGATAAAAGGACTCCTAACCTCCCCACAAAAGCATGTACTGAGAATTGTCTTCCCTCACACCAGCCTATGTGAGGATACAGCAAACCATATAAACACGTCCATTTTACTCATGAGAACACAGGCTGCAAGAATTATGCAAATATTCCAAAGTCACACAGTTAGTAAGGGCAGATCCAGCATTCTAACCTTACTCATTCTGATCAGAGCCTTGGCTGTAACCACGACCATTCCACCTGCCACCTCCAACTCCAGAGGCAAAGCCCTCCAGAATCTGTAACTAGTGATCAATTGCTTAAGAAAGGACTTTTGCTTGGCTAATATCACTTTGATTTAGGGGAAAAAAATTAATTTTATTCAAAGAAGAACATTCACCTGGGCAGTGGGCATTTTAGCTAAAACCTGCATCTATTTTCATTTCCCAGGTTCCTGGAGTCCTAACCAAAGAACTCCTTTTCTACAGTGGGCTGCAACTTTGTTACAATAAGGCAAATTTCCAGGGGTACCTGGGTAGCTCAGTTGTTAAGCCTCTGCCTTTGGCTCAGGTCATGATCCCAGAGTCCTGGGATTGAGCCCTGCATCGGGCTCTTTTCTGGGTGGGAAGCCTGCTTCTCCCTCTCCCACTCCATCTGCTTGTGTTCCCTCTCTCACTGTGTCTCTCTCTGTCAAATAAATAAATAAAATATTTTAAAAATTGCAAATTTCCAGAGGAGAGCTCTTTACAATTTATAGGGTACTTTCTGTCACATGTTATGTGTGACAGATGAACCCATGCCCCAAATGTTCTACAAAATACTAACTTCTTTATTTTGCCCATAATTAACCTCTGTTCTCACGAGGGCTTCATTCTGAGAAGCAGGTTAGAGGAATTCGCATGTTCATTCTTGTCTCACTTTGACCTCAGTGGTTTTCAACCCAATACATATTAAAATCACCAGGAAGCCTGTTGAAAGCATGGCCTCCTGGGTCCCAGCTCAGATTAATTGAGTCTGCAGCTGTTCACCCCTGCCCCCCTGCCCCACGGCCCAAGCAGAGCCTGAAATAAGGCTGTGTGAAGGAAAGGGGACACAATGCACAACCTTCTTCCACTTCTGGAGGCTGTGTACCCCTCTGCAGTCCTCACCTCTGCCACCTTGCTCTCTTTCTCACTCTCCTTTCTACAATCCCCTCAAGATAAAGGGCGGGGAGTGGTGGAATTTTCTTCAATTCATCATAACATACCCTCACTGCCCCATAGACCTCCAAGCCTGCCATAGGCAGAAGGGTTGTTTTCTAAACTGTAAGAGAATTATGTGAGTCGAAATCTTCATATTTGATCTTTCTATGAATGACAGAGCAAGTGAGAGAGAGCACAAGCAAGGGAAGAAGCAGAGGGAGAAGGAGAACAGGCCCCCCCACCGAGCTGGGAGCCTGACACAGGGCTCAATCCCAGGACCCTGAGATCACCACCCAAGCAGAAGGCAGACGCTTAACTGACTGAGCCACCCAGGGGCCCCTTTACTGGATTTTTCTTATGCTACTGTGAGGTTGGAGAGAAGTGACTTTGGAGCAGTTAAAGGAAGGCAGAAGTACTCTCTCCTAGCTATTATCTTCCACATAATCTATGTTGGATGTCAGAATCTGAATATAAATTATTTTGTTCTCTTTGAAAACCTCCTGAAATGAATTATACTCTCCCTCCTCATCTTTACCCCCACCCCACTCTTACTCCCACCCCTATCCCTCTTCACCATTACCTTGTGTATACACACATGCACACACAGACACACACTTGGGTCAGGCCAGGAAAGTAGGGAGCATTCACATATTTAGGCAAAGAAGAAAAACACATTGATGTTTTTCCAAAATATTAACCCCACCACATTCAGTGTGCATTCCAGTCATTCTTTTGCCATTTCCTAGCTGTACACCATGACCACGTCACTCACATTTTGGGGCTTTAGTTTCCTTATCAATCAAGCAATGGGACTTACTAAGGGGTCTTTAAGAACTTTAACAAACCATTCATTTATGATTCTGTCATTACCTGAGCATACAAAGATGATAGAGGTTCATTTCTTCCTCTGAGGGCAGTATGTCCAAGACCTTTTCTGACAAGTCTTCAACACCCATAAAACAGAAACTTTAACACCATCGCCAGGTATCACCTAACACTTCAGTTTTTGGTGGGGCTAGGAATGGGCTGTAGGTTGATGTAGTAGATTTCATTATCGTCCCAATTACTTATCCCTTCTCTATGCATGCTCTTGGCCATATGCTGTGCCGTTCATGTCACTAGAGGATATATTTCCTGCATTGTTGATGTTGGGTTCAGCCATGGGACCTGGTCATTGGAATACTAGTATGCCTAACATGAGAGGGCTTGAATTATAATTGCACAGTTGGTCTTGTCCTTTTGACTACTGTCATTAGAAGATAAGCCCTAGGAGGTCCAAGGAGAATGAGAGATGCATGATGCTACCCACCATAGACCCTGTCCACATTTTGGAGCCAAAGTCAGTTGACTCAGCCTACAGGCCACCCACAGACAAGTGAACAAGAATAAATAATTTTTGTTTCAATCCACTGCATCATTGGCTACAGAGCATTATGTGGTAATAGATACCTGATAGAGCCCAGGACTGGGGTTACTTAGGATACTTTTCAGCTGTAATTAACAGAGAACCCTATTTGTGACAACTTCAAGAAGATTTCAATTGGGTCTTTCATGTCAAGCAACTGAAGCAAATTCAGACGAATTGAATAAGGAAAAGCAATTTAATAAGAGGATTTGGGGGAATTAGAATTGTGATGGAGGTTCCTGGAAACTTGCACTTGGAGATTTCATATTCAGAAACAACATCACAATCTAGCCACATGTTCTGGTGTTGAGGTAACTGCTGCCCCACAGATGCCACCTACACGAGACATCAGATTCTACCACTAGAACCAGTGACACTGCTCTTTCTGGAAACAGCACAGAAATGTTCAGCCTCTGCTTCTGCCTCATGAAACTTCATGAATTGCAATGAGGTTCTGATTTGAGTGTGGGTTCATGCATCTGTTTGGTGGAGCCTTACTCATACCACACCTTAACCTCAAGGAACAATGAGGTGAGTATCTGACATTTTTAGCTTCTGTGGCAAGAAGTGGGGATTCCATAAAGTGGGGAACTCCTAACATATAGAAGTGGTTGCATGCTGGCCAGCCCAAGTGAAAGATAAATTTCTAACAATCAGCTCATATATCTGTGTGTCTAGATGGAGGTTTGACTCTGGCACATGTATATGACACATAGATCTCTGCCCTTGGTTCATGGTACAGAACTCCTGAAACTCTTGTAATTTCGTAAGTGATAAAAGCACTTGGAGTACTTTTTGTTCTATTGAGGTAGCTCTAGTTAGGCTCCTAGATGGTTCCTGAATGAGGGCTGGCCATCAAAAGACCAATCATGAGTCTTTAAGATTTAAGATTTTCAGCCCCACCCCTGAGAGGAGGGGGCTGGAAATGGGATTAATATTTGTTGTCTATGTTCTGTTTTTTATGCCAATAAAACAGGGTTCAGTAAATCTCCAGGCTGGTGAATCCATTCACACTGGTGCACCCCAACTCCATGGGGACAGAAGCTCCTAAGCTCGGGACGCTCCCAGACTTCGCCCTATGAGTATCTTCATCTAGCTGTTCATCCGTATCCTTTATCACATCACTTAATAAGCTGGTAAATGTAAGTGTTTCCCAGAGTTCTGTGAACTGTTCTAGCAAATTAATCAAACCTGAGGAGGGGGATCTTAGGAACCTCTGATTTGTAGCCAAATCAACAGAAGTTGTGGGTAACCTGGGAACTTACTACTTCTGATTGGCATCTAAAGTTGGGTGATGGGATCAGATGCTATCCCTGGGTAGACAGTGTGGGACTAGATGCTATCCCTGGGTAGATAGTGCCAGAATTGACTTGAATTGCAGGGTACTCAGCTGATGTCATGGAGAACTGCTCGTGACGGCTCCCCCACATTTGGTGACTAGAAGCATCAGAAGTGAAGTGTTGTGAGTGTCCCGGGTAAAGGAAAGAAAGACACCCACTAAGGAAGAACTGGGTTTTCCCCTGCAAAGGAGGGAGAATCATGGGTTTTTCAAATCTGGTGACGTCTTCTGACACTCTCTAATTTCTTCTTTGAGGATCATTAAGAGTATGTAGTAAATTTCTAAATATTTATGGAATTTTCTAAACATATCATTGATAGTGACTTTCTAATATGATTCTATTGTGGGCAGAAAATGTGCTTTATATGATTTTAATTCTTTGAAATGAATTAAGATTTGTTTTATGAATCAACATATAATCTGTCTTGGAAATTCCATGTGCTCTTGTAAAGAATTCAGTAATTGGTGCTGTGTTCTATAATATCAAATAAAGCAAGTTGGTTGTTGGTGTAGCTCAAAATTTTTATAACTACTTCAATTAATTGCTGAGAAGAGTACATTAAAATCTCAGTTATAATTGTGGGTCGCCTCTTTTTTTTCACCTGATTTTTTTCTTTTTTTCACCTGATTTCTGCTAGTATTTTTTTCTTGGATTCTGAATCTTTTATTAGATGTTATGTATTCTTTATGAATTATTGAATTAAATTATACAATTTCATATATAAGAATTTGTAGCATTGGGGGTGCCTGGGTGGCTCAGTGGGTTAAGCCTCTGCCTTTGGCTCAGGTCATGATCCCAGGGTCCTGGAATCCAGCCCCGAATCGGGCTCTCTGCTCAGCAGGGAGCCTGCTTCCCCTTCTTTCTCTGCCTGCCTCTGCCTACTTGTGCTCTCTCTGTCAAATAAATAAATAAAATCTTAAAAAAAAAAGAATTTGTAGCATTATACTATTTTTCCTTTTTCTTGTTTTTTTTTGTGCTATTGTTGACATATGTTTTACTTCTGCTTGTTACATACCCCACTATATTATTATTATTTGGCTTTAATAAGCCTACTGTCTTTATAAAATATCTAAGGGGAAAAAGGGAAAATATGGTTTACATTTAACCACATATTTACTATTTCTAGCCCTCTACATTATTTCCTATGGGTCTGAATTCCATCAGGTACCTTTCCATTTCAGCCTGAAGAATTTCCTTTAGTAATTCTTTTTTTTTTAAAGATTTTATTTATTTATTTAACAGAGAGAGAGAGAGACAGTGAGAGAGGGAACACAATTAGGGGGAGCAGGAAAGAGCGCTGAGTGGGGAGCCTGACGTGGAGTTTGATCCCAGGACCTGGGGATCGTGACCTGAGCCAAAACCAAGAGTCACTCAACTGACTGAGCCACCCAGGTGCCCCCAATCTATCTTTAAATGTATTTTCTCCTCCATTGTGTCTCTTCTTATTCTGAGTCTTTAAAAATAAGAATTTAAATCACTTGATACTGTCCCACAACCATTGGGCCTCTATTCTCCCCTCCTCCTTCAGTTTTCCTTCTTTCTGTGGTTCAGTTTGCATATTTTTTTTATTGACTTGTCAACAACTTTATCATCAAACTTTATCATATTTCTTCTGCCATATCTTTCTATATTTCCCATTTGATAAATGTTTGATTTCAACATTTTTTAAAGATTTATTTATTCATTTGACAGGCAGAAAGATCACAAGCAGGCAGAGTGGCAGGCAGGAGAGGGAGAAGCAGACTCTCTCCCTGCTGAGCGGGAAAGGCCACTGTGGGACTCAATCCCAGGGCCCTGGGGTCATGACCCAAGCCGAAGGCAGACACTTAATCCACTGAGCCACCCAGGTGTTGCTGATTTCAACATTTTTTTTTAAACTTCTAGGATTTACATCTGGTTCTGTTTCAGATTTCATTTCTCTCTTGAAATTTCCTATCCCTTCACTGATTGTATCAATGTTTTCTATTGATTTTAAAATATATTTTTAGTTGTTTTAAGGTTCTTGTCTACTAACTCATGGGGCTCTGTGCTATTTCCCTCTCCCCATGCCCCTCCCCCCACTCGTGCACACTCTCTCTGTAATATAAAATAAATTAATAAAAGCTTTAAAAAAAATACCTGAAGATACCATCAACCGGTATTTTAGACAGGAAGAAAGGCCTTGTCAAAGGTGAGATAAACCCGTGGCATGGCGGTGGCCGCAGACTTTTGTAAAGTGGCTTGTGTGGTCTTGGGTGGGAAGAGCATAGCGGTAGATGGCTAGAGCTCTCACCTGGTAGCTGCGGGTCCCTATCAGAGGCCCGTTGCCAGTACGATTTGCTTTTTTTGTGGCGGCTGGGAGGGGGTGTGTGGTGGAGATGGGGGCAGAGGGCTAACACGTACCAGCCCGTACCTTGCCCGTACCAGCTCCCGGGGCTACTGCACACAGCGGGTCTGGGCATCGGTTCTGCAGGGAGCCCCTTTTCGCAGCGCAGGCAGGTGAGGACCCGAGCTCAGGAAGGAGGGTGCTAAGGTGCGGGAAGTGCTCGGACTTGCAGGGACAGCTTCCGGGAAGTGGCACGTTGGTACTGATTTTAAAGAAATGTGAAGTTCGTCAAACAGTAATCGATGGTTAAAAATAGACCAGCAGAAGCCTTTGAAGGAGCGCGCTCTGTGCTTGCCCTTCCCCACCCAGCAGTGGGCAGGCCCCCGGCACTACTCCCCAGGCTGTCACTCCCGCCAGAGGCTACTGGCCTTGCCCCTTCCCCACGAGCTGCAGCCCTCGTGCCACCTTTAAGAGATGGTCTTCTGTGGTAGAGCGGAAGAGCCCGAGACTCCAGGAGTGGGAAAAGGTCAAGTGGCCTTGTGAGACTGCTTGAGTGGTCATGCTCCTCAGAGGAGACCGCAGGAGCTGTGTGCCCTGGGGCAGGCCAATGAACTTCTCCAATGAGAATCTCTCTTCTGCAGAGTTGGGGTTCCAAGAGCTCCATGGCCGTTGGAGTAGGCAGAGGATGGGAGGGAGTTCAGAGCCCTTTCCTCCCCTTCCTCCAGGCCTTCTGCCATTAGCCCTGCAGCCCCAAAGACTGCTCTGCTTCGCTCAGCCGTTTTAACTCTGAGTCAAAGATAAACAATGACCAGGAAGTTTGTCCAATGGGAGGAGGGAGAAAACAATTCAAGGGTAACCTCATAGGGAAACACTTTTCTGTTATCCTTCCCACACCTGTAGAATATACACAACCCTGCTCTTTACCCTTTTTGTACCTTGTCCCTTTGTTTTCAAGGACACTGTGAGTTTTTTATTGCATTTAAATTTTAGGGGCGCCTGGATGGCTCAGTGGGTTAAGCCTCTGCCTTAGGCTCAGGTCATGATCCCAGGGTCCTGGGATGGAGCCCCGCATGGGGCTCTCTGTTCAGCAGGGACCCTGCTTCCTCCTCTCTCTCTGCCTGCCTTCCTGCCTACTTGTGAACTCTCTCTGTCAAATAAATAAATAAAATCTTTAAAAAAAATCTCTAAATCTTATTATATGTCGGGGTCCCTCACAGGAGTGACCCTGAATAGGCAGAGGCCCATACTGTAAGTCCTTGATTTTCGGTGCTGTGAGTTCCTGGCACTCCATAAGGGAGCAGTAAGTGTTTGGGAAGGAAGGGATGGAGCGAATGAGAGAGAGAGAAGGGGGCTGGCAGAAGTGCCATGCCCTGGGAGCACAGGAAGGGAGGGGGGATGAGGGTGTGCTCTAGGGAAGAGTGGAAGGGTGGTTCTTCATTACCAGACCCCACTGCCAGAGGACAGGACTGAAATGTTCCAGTTAGGAAATAGGAGTGGTGCTGGGGAAGGTGAGGAGTTTCCATAACTCATCCCCTGTGACGTTTCAGCCTACACCAGGTCCTGGGTACAGCGGCTGGCCAGAGTTCTAGGCAAATCTGGGTATAGACGTATAGCCAAGAAGTTTGTTTTAACCTGGTGATATGCATCCCAGTGTGGGAAAGGATGCCTGGGGGCTAGTCTGGCTTCTCAATAAGTTAGTCGCTGCCCCTGTCCTGGGCTGTCCTGAGAAGGGCAGAGCCAAGCCTTGAGGACCTGCCAGACAGGGTGTGAGATGCTGAAGGCAGACACCCTGTGCATTTGTGTCAGTAACTCCATGTCTCAGTATGAAGCTGGTGCTTTGTCAATGTCTGTAAAATTTGTCAAATTCACATCTACTCCTGTTTCTGTGGGTTTACAGCCTCTCCTCTGTCTTCAGGAAAGAATACACTGGGCTTCCCATGGGGAAACGCCCTGCCACAGTTCCCTCTTATCTTTGTGGAAGAGTCACAGGTAGGATTTTAGCTAAAAATATAATTTTTTAACTAAACAAGTAGCCATATTTCAAGTTCAGTTTGACTTTCAAACTCACAAGACTATGGAAACTTACAGAATCCATTGTAAACAGAGTCCCACCCACAATGAGTTCAGCCTCCTTTTCAGACAAAGGACCAAATTAATTGTTGTCTGAAAGAGGAAATTCAGCTTCAAACAGCCAACAGGCAGATCTGCTTTCCTTTTCTATTCCAGAGCGCAGCTAAACAGTCTCTACCGGTCTACAAAACAATACCCTTTGGCGGCAGGATGTTTTTCCCCCACAAAGAAATGTGAGAACGAAATAATTTTTGAGGGGTTGTCATATCTAGATGGGTGCCTCAAAAGCTTTTAGGTCACTTCCATTGAGCACAGAGGAAAATAGGGCTGTGTAATTGGCCAGGAAATAAAGGCACACTATCTGTTTGCACCTCCATTATCTAACTGATGGGGGTCACTATGTCTGATTGTGACTAAGGTTAATCATTCTGACAGATGCACCTGTGGAGACTCGGGCCAAGCGGTTTCGCTTGGCCCCTGACTGAATTGGATCGCATCCTTTTTTGTGTGGGGGGCTAGAGCAACCAATTTGTTACTTGCCAGTAGGTTTCTTACTTTTCAATTCCTGTTAAACAAGCAATGGGAACACACATTTGTCTTTTTTGGAAAGTGTTTTTACAACCCAGTTAATTACCTTGTTTCTCCTCTGGCCAAAGACAAGGGTTATTGGTGGTGTTAAGATCCTTTCTAAAGGTTCTGAATATAACCTTATAGGCTGACTAACTGAAGAAAGGAGGAAGATAAAGGAAAGAAATGAACAAAGACCACTCCCCAGCTTTAACCTCTGTGATTAGGGAGCGACAGCAGTGTTGTGTTGGGATGTTGGGGAAGAGAGGAATTTGGTATTAATATTGTTTGTCGCTTGCATTTTCCCCCAAATACCTTTAGTTGGTGATTCCTTTTAATGTAACATTTTAATTCAAAATGGTTTCTGTTTAAAAAGTGTTTGTCAGTCTGGCTTTGATCAGCAGTTTTAAACAGCTGGATGGATTCCCAGGCTTAGCTGTTTTCCCAGAAAAGCTGCCTCCTCCCACATAGCGCAGCTCCTTTGTAGACAGATGTAGATTAGCCTCCACATGAGTAAGTCTTCTGGGTATTAAGTATTTTTCTGTAGAGTTACATGAAATAACAAGATCGGACAAGACATATGAGGAGTATACAAGGAGTCAGAATGGCAGAATTTCTTGCTGAGTCTCTTGGCGATTCTTCCTAATGTTTGTGCTGAGGGCTCTCTGGTAGAATTTATTAGGTCCTTTAGTAACAGTCAAATTTTCCTTAGAAGCATAGTTGTATGTTACTGACTACAAATAACTAGTATTTTCAAATGCTTTCTACGTGCCAGGCACTGTTTGAAACCCCGCGTGAATACTATGACTTTAAACATCACAACAACCTGAGAGTGAAGTCTTACTACTCCCATTTTACAGATGAGGAAAAGGAATGTAACCGTCCTCTGACACAAAACTGCAAAATGGTGGCATCGGAGTTCCAGGCAGTGGGGCTCCAGAACCCATGATACTCAGAGTGGGTCTGTGGGCCTGTTATAAACGCGGAGGAAGCCGAATCTGCATTTTGATAAGATCTCAGGAGATTCATTTGCACAGTAAAGTTCAAGAAGGTCTGGTGTACTATCTTCTTTCTGACTGGATTAATTTGGGCAAGGCATTCAACTTCTCTGACCCTCAGATCTCTCATCTGTAAAACAGTCTTTGTAGACGTGTTGTGATAACACAAAACAATGTTGTGAAGAGTCTGGTGCTGGGAGAGGGCTTGGGCATTCCCAGACTTCAAAAATAGTCAGTGGGGGCACCTGGGTTGCTCAGTCATTAAGCATCTGCCTTCAGCTCAGATCATGATCCTCGGGCCCTGGAATCGAGTCCTGCATTGGGCTCCCTGCTCAGCGGGAAGCCTGCTTCTCCCTCTCCTACTCCCCTTGCTTGTGTTCCCTCTCTCACTGTGTCTCTCTCTGTCAAATAAATAAAATCTTTAATTAAAAAAAAAGTGATATTATCCAAAGAACTTAAAAGGCCTATCCACTACACTACTTCTCCTTGCTCCAAATACTCTTCCCGCTATTGAACAGTTGAGTGACTAACAGTATATAGAAACTTTTTTTTAACATTTGAATTTATGGAAGTACCTCCTGGCTCCAAGTCTAGTATGCTTTCTTCTATGTTGATTTGATTGCCTTTTTTTTCCTTTTAAAATTATTTCTGTGATGCAAAATATACATGGGGTGCCTGTCTGGCTCAGTCAGAAGGGCATGTGACTCTTGGTCTTGTGGTTGTGGTTGTGAGCGGTTTAGCCCTGCATTGGGTGTAGAGATTGCTTAAGAAATAAATAAACTTAAAGAAAACATACATGTAGAAGATACTATAAAACATATATGTACAATATAAACAATAATCATAAAGTCTTAAAACTCTAACTGAATCATACATAGAACCTTGCCTATTATAAGACCTCGGTCTAGAACAAGATCGGTCACCTTGTCCAGGAACTTGGATGCTCCCTGTGTGCTCCCTTTGCTCCTAAGAAAAGAGCTGTCTTGACTTTTGTCTTAATTTCTTGCCTTTTTAAAAAAAATATTTTATTTATTTATTTACAGGCCGAGATCACAAGTAGGCGGAGAGGCAGGCAGAGAGCGAGGAGGAAGCAGGCTCCCCGCTAAACAGAGAGCCCGATGCCGGGCTCGATCCCAGCACCCTGGAATCATGACCTGAGCCGAAGGCAGAGGCTTTAACCCACTGAGCCACCCAGGCACCCCAATTTCTTGCATTTTAAAAGATAGTTTAACCACCTGAATTCTATGTACAAGGCATCATACAGTAAATATTCTTTTGTGACTTGCTTCTTTCATTTAGTCTCATTATTTTTATGCTTCATTCATGTTGATGTATGAAGCTGTAATTTATTAAAACTTTCATTGCTTTTAAGTATTTCATCACATAAATATTCCACAAGTTATCCACTAAGAAGACTTTTGGGTGGTTTCTCTTTTTTTTTTTTTTTTTGGACAGTTAGTGCTACTATGAGCACATTCATAATGTCCCCTGAAGCATATGCCCATTTACCTGGATTATAGGTTATGTTCATGTCACTTGACTAGGAAAAGCTTCCCAGTACTAGCACCATTTGTAATCCCACTTTCAGTAAAAGAATTCTTACTGCATAGCACACTCATCAATACTTAGGACTTTTGGGCTAGTCTAGTTGGGGTAGAATGGGAAATCATGTGGCTTTAATTTGGATTTTCTAATAGTGAGATTGAGCATCTCTTGATATGTTATTGGTCATTTAGGGTTCCACCTTCTGTGCGGGAACTGTTCACATTTTTTTTAACCTTCTTTTTCTATTGGGTTGTCTTCTTACGAATTCATGAAAATCTCCACATATCCTGGATACACGTCCTTAGTTGTTTACATGCATTCCCAATATCTTCTGATATTTTTGTGGATTTTCTTTGCATTCTCTTAATGTGTGTCTTGATAAGCAGATATTCAGAGAATGTCTGAACTTTAATGTAGTTACATTGAATGATCTATTCCTTTATAGTTTGTGCTTTTTATGTCTTGTTTAAGAAATCCTTTCCTACTCCAAGTCATAAACACAATGTAAAATTCCATTTATTTAGGTGTTAACATTTATGCTTTTAATCTACCTGGAATTAATAAAAAAAAATTTTTTTTGGTATGGAGTGAGGTAGGATACCCCACGTTATTTTTCTTCCATTTGGATAACCAACTGTGCCAGAACTTTTATGGATAAATCCACCCTTTTCCTGGCCATTTCTAGTGCTAACTCGGACACATATCCAGTATCTATATATGCATAGGTCTATTATGTGAGTTCCCAATTTTGTCCATTGATATATTTGCCTGTTCTTTTGTCAGTATTACACTGTCTTCTATAAATAAGCCATCTCACCTCTTCTTCAAGAGACGGAATCTTGTTTATTCTTGTCATTTCTTTGGGTTTCTTGACTTCAATATTAGAAGCTGCTACTAGACAATTTCTGTGGCTCCCTCTAACTCTAACAGATTTATTTGGTTCTATATCACAGCATGTTGCAAAATCACATGGTGGCTTTTCTTGATGATACCATTGATTTAGCAATTATTTTACCAAACTATATTAATCTTTTAAAATATTTGTAGGTGCACCTGGGTGGCTCAGTGGGGGTAAGCCTCGGCCTTCGGCTCAGGTCATGATCTCAGGGTTCTGAGATCAAGCACCCCCCCCCCCCCCCCCCCCCCCGCATTGGGCTCTCTGCTCAGCAGGGAGCCTGCTTCCCCTCCCCCTCTCTGCCTGCCTCTCTGCCGACTTATGATCTCTCTCTGTCAAATAAATAAATAAAAAGATCGTTAAAAATAAATAAATAAATGAAATATTTTTATATGGTTCTGTTATTAAATTAATACCTGTCCTTTCGTTTGTTTGTTGTTGAGAATTTTAATGCTCTTAGACACTACCATCATTTTACAAAAATGTCACTGTTGATATATTAGTATTTATAGAATATTAACATGTGCCTGGCTGTTGCCTGGGATTTATAAGAAATGTAATAAAGCATAAATCACTGTCTTTGGTGCAGAAGAATACATATTTTAGCTGGGGAGACATGACAATGACCCCGTGCTATCTCTGACTACATCTGGATTTGGTTTGTTAGTCTTCAGGCATTCAAGTTATACCATATTATTGTAATGCCGTTTTCTTAGCTCTAACATTTGATGAGTTTCCATGTAACAGCTCTTTTTATTCCCCACCCATGTGATGGCCGTCAAAACAAAGATAATCTGCAAATGACTCATCTGAGAAGAAAACTTGAAAGAGACACTTTTTCTACTTTAAAGAAACTTTATTTTTTTTTATTTTTTATTTTTTATTTTTAGGATGAGTGGAGAAAAACCCCTATCTGTGCCAATTAAAAAAAAATTAATCTTGGTGGGTTTTTTTCCTCTGTTGAAATCAGAGTCTGTATCCTAAAGCTCTGTGTTTCTATTAACTTGTTATCTTGTTTATCTGGTAAGCCTGGACTCATGCCACTCGCTCCTTTGTATGCTATCTAAATGTTAGCTTTGGTAACAAAGGAGCTAAATGAGAACAGTGAACACCAACGATCTTTGATACATTTGAACCTAAGTGAAAAAAGGTGAAAGGGAACCCGTGTCCCAAAGAGAATGCTGCAGGGTGAATTTGCCTTCCCCTAAGGAGGCATAGGGAACTTTCCAACTACAAAGAGGTAAAACCATGACTAGAATTCTGATTTCTGAATCCAAAATAGCTCTTTCTCTGCATGGAAATTTATGAATCTGACATAGACAACCTTTGGGGAAGGCCCCGTGAGAGAGGAGATCCGCTCTCTTATCAACGCTGAAATGATTTAAAAATGATTACTCTAAAGGTGAATAGCATTTTCCTAAGAGTCCAGAGAGGGAAATCACACCTTGCAGTACACTCTAGAGGTAAATATTCATAGATACAACTCTGTCGCTGAATAAAAGGCTAATAAATAGCTCTTCAGGACTGTTTTTTTAGGGGTCAAAAAAACATGTGTGGTGTAGGTTAATACCTGTGATGGACTGAATTATGTTCCTCCCAAAATCATATGTTGAAACCCAACCTTAGAACGTGACCAATATTAAAGATGGGACCTTTAAGGAGGTAAGCAGTGTTCGGAGGTCTTAAGTACGGCGTCCTAACCCAAAAGGACTGGTGTCCTTATATGAGAAAGAAGAGACATCAGAATCTGCACACACGGAGAAAAGGCCATAAAAAGACATCGTGCGAGGGTAGCCACCAGCAAGCCCAGGAGAGAGGCCTCAGGAGTAGCCAAGCCTGCCAGTACCTTGATCTTGGACTTCCAGTCTCCAGACCATGACAAAGTAAGTATCTGATGTTTAAGCCACCCAGTCTGTGATGGTTTGTTATCTGGCAGTCCTACAAACTCATGTAATATCCAGTGAGTTTCCTCGTCTGAAATTTTCTCATGATTATTTTGGGAACAGAAAGAATTGTTGACTTAATTCTACAAAAGTACTCTGGCCTCCTGTCCCTACCGAACAAACCACACACACCTTCTCTCCACCCACTGCTTTGGTACTTAAGAGCCTCTTTTTTGGGACGCCTGGGTGGCTCAGTTGGTTGGACGACTGCCTTCGGCTCAGGTCATGATCCCGGAGTCCCGAGATCGAGTTCCGCATCGGGCTCCCAGCTCCACGGGGAGTCTGATTCTCCCTCTGACCTTCTCCTCGCTCATGCTCTCTCACTGCCTCTCTCTCAAATAAATCAATAAAATCTTTAAAAAAAAAACAAAAAACAAAACTTGTCTTTAAAAAAAAAAGAGCCTCTTTTTTTTTCTTTAATCTATTTGATTTTTTTCTTTTTCTTTTCTTTTTAAATATTTTATTTATTTATTTGAGAGAGAAAGAGAGCATAAGTAGGGGGGAAGGGGCTGAGAGTGAGGGAGCAGCAGACTCCTCACCAAGCAGAGAGCCCAATGCAGAGCTCCATCCCAGGACCCTGAAATCATGACCTGAGCCGAAGGCAGACGCTAATGTCTGAGCCACCCAGGGGCCCCACGCAGAGCCTCTTTTTTTTTTAATATATATTTTTAATTTCTTTTCAGCGTAACAGAATTCATAGTTTTACACCACACCCAGTGCTCCATGCAATGCGTGCCCTCCATAATACCCACCACCTGGCGCCCCTAACCTCCCAACCCCCACCCCTTCAAAACCCTCAGGTTGTTTTTCAGAGTCGGTAGTCTCTCATGGTTCATCTTCCCCCCAATTTCCCTCAACTCCCTTCTCCTCTCCATCTCCCCATGTCCTCCGTGTTATTTCTTATGCTCTGCAAATAAGTGAAATATGATAATTGACTCTCTCTGCTTGACTTATTTCACTCAGCATAATCTCTTCCAGTCCCGTCCATGTTGCTACAAAAGTCGGGTATTCATCCTTTCTGATGGAGGCATAATACTCCATAGTGTATATGGACCACATCTTCCTTATCCATTCATCTGTTGAAGGGCATCTTGGTTCTTTCCACAGTTTGGCGACCGTGG
>PISX010005925.1:0-103017 GCA_004024625.1 Mellivora capensis
GGGTGGGAGGTTGGGGGAGCCAGGTGGTGGGTATTGTGGAGGGCACGCATTGCATGGAGCACTGGGTGTGGTGTAAAACTATGAACTCTGTTACGTTGAAAAGAAATAAAAAAAATAAATAAAAAAAAATAAAAACCTCAACACAAGAGTTGAAACTATAATACTTTTACACGAAAAAATATAAGAGAAAAATTTTTAGACTTTGATTTGGGTAAAGTTTTCATAGGACAAAAAAATATCAACAATAAGAAAAAAATCTGATAAACCAGACTTCATCTAAATTAAAAAATCTGCTCTCTTCAAAAGACACTGTTGAGACAATGAAAAGCCACACCACAGACTGGAAGAAAATATTCACAAAACATATATCAAATAAAAGAATTGTCTCCAGAAAATATGGAGAACTTTTACAACTCCATAATAACAAGACAAACAACTCAATAAAACAAAATGGGCCAAATATTTTAATAGATACATTACCAAAGAAGATCTGTGAATGGCAAATGAGCACATGAAAAGACGTTCCATGTCGTCAGTCACCAGGGAAATCAAATTAAAACCAGAATGACTAAAACTTAAAAGCCTGTCAATACCCAGTGTTGGTGAGGATGGACAGCAACTGGAGCATGGCTGGTGGGAAAGGGAAATGGCACAACTGCTTTGAAAAACAGTTTGACAGTTTCTTGTAAAGTTAAACATACAATTACCATATGATTCAGGACTTCTACCCCGAGGTGTTTATCCTGAGCAATGAAAACATATGCCTACACAAAGACTTGACGATGTATGTTAACAGAAGCAGTAAATCACGTTCAAAGCCAAACACTGGAAACAATCCAAATCTGTGTCAAAAGGTAATCAGATAAACAAATTGTGGTATTTCTATACAGTAGAATATTACTCCCCCCAAAAAGGAATGGACTAATGATGAAATAGAAATAGATACACATGTCCCTGTTCTTCCCACCAAGTATGAATATTATCTAGAAAACACACATGCACAGACTCTAAAAGGTAGAGATAAGAAGAAAGACTGGCTAGGGACCTCGGGACCTCAGAAATGATGTGGTAGTGAGTTCCTGGGGGTTTTGTCTCATCTATCTTGGTCTGGATGCTGGAGAAACTGCCAACCTAGGAACACCAACAGATACAAACAAAAAAATTCCCCAAGAAATTTCTCTGGCCAACAGAAAAAGAAAGGGGCAAACTAGCAAGATGGAAAACTTTTAGACACAATTGCTCTACGCCAGCCAAACGCCATGAAAAGGACCACAGCCCCATCACCAACCCCATCAGCAAATGCTGAATGGACAACCCCAACCTCTACTCTTGTCTGGCTGTCACGAGTCTTCTCTAACATCCCCTGCTGTTGGGGTATCAGACAAAACTGGGTGGAGAGTGGGGACTTTCATCCCTACTTGGTGTTGATAAGGTTGCCCTTCAAAAACATCAGGGGAGACCACATGGGGATCCTAGACTTCCACCCCCACCCAGCCTTAACAAGGTGCCGCTCCTACCCCACCAAGTCGGAAGAGGCCGACTGGATTGGATGAAAACACATGCCACAGAACCACAAAGACCCATTGTACAGTGTCAGCTTCCTTTGTGAAACTGTTCTATAGCTAACATTAATATGTACATGGGACTTCTTTGTCCTATCTTTGCAGTTTCCTATGAATCTATAAGTATTTCAAAATAAGAAAGCCTTTTTAAAGAAATGAACAACTGATACCTATAATAAAGTGGATAAATCACAAAGATATGTTGAGTGGATACAAAAGGATATATGAGGGCGCCTGGGTGGCTCAGTGGGTTAAGCCTCTGCCTTCAGTTCAGGTCATGATCCCGGGGTCCTGGGATCGAGCCCCACATCGGGCTCTCTGCTCAGCGGGGAGCCTGCTTCTCCCTCTCTCTCTGCCTGACTCTCCACCTACTTGTGATCTCTCTCTCTCTCTGTCAAATAAATAAAATCTTAAAAAAAAAACCCAAAAGGATATATGATATATGATTTCACTTACATATAACCCTGGATACAACAAATCAAATCTATGGTGACAGAAGGCAAACCAGTTATTGCCTAGGGCCAGGGAGGTTGGCTGGTATGGGGCACAAAAAAAGAGAAACATTTTGAGGTAATGAAAACATTCCAGTATTTATGTGATCATAGATATAAGAATGCGTAAGTCTTTCAAAACTCATGGGAATTACAATACCTGCATTTTATCGTACACAAACTATACCTCACCAAAGTTGACTTAAAATTACTTCACAGTAAGACCAAAAAAATCCCATCATAATTTCATGAAGAAAAGCAAAAAAAAAATTCTAATATACAGTAAAATATGTAATTGACATTTTTGTTATAAAATACAGCATACTTGGCCATCTGAGTACCAACCGGCTGAGAAAGTCAAGTCCAATTTTAATATCCCATATGCGCACAGAAGCCTTACTAACATAGGTACTTGGTCTGTAACACCCTCCAAAGTCACATCCATACACTGGATACCCTCCTGTTATCCTCGAAGACTGACAGGTGGATGTTTAATGGCCCATTTGTGTAGAGGGGCACGCAGACGTGTACCCCACCAGACACCAGAAAGTGACCACAGCTGCAAATACAAGGAGGGTGAAAGGATTCCTCAGTACGAAGATTTCTCATACAGTCCGCTCAGATCACAAGAGACTGAGATCCCACTACTGCTTGAAGTATTCTACTTAGCCAGTACACAAAAGTACAGGGTCACCACCAAATAACTCCAGAGAAAACCCCCAACCTAAAAATTTTCAAACAAGTTTCAAAATATGGGGGACAGATTCTCTGTACTATCTTTGCAATTTTTCTGTAAATCTGAAACTATTTTAAAATTTAAAGTTTATTTAAAAAAAAAAAAAAGAAACAATTCTTGGGGCATCTGGGTGGCTCAGTTGGCTCAGGTCATGATCCCAGGGTCCTGGGATCGAGCCCCGCGTCGGGCTCTCTGCTCAGCGGGGAGCCTGCTTCTCCCCGCCCCACCTGCCTCTCTGCCTACTTGTGATCTCTGTCAAATAAATGAATATAATCTTTTAAAAAATAAAATAAATTTTAAAAGAAACAATTCCTTTGTGGGGTTTTTTTAAAGATTTTATTTATTTTAAAGAGAGAGTTGGAGGAGAGGCAGAGGGAGAGGGTCTCAGGCAGACTGTGCACTGAGCACAGAGCCCAATGTGGGGCTGCGTCTCACTTCCCTGAGATCATGACCTCAGCTGAAACCGAGAGTCAGGTGCTTAACTGAATGTGCCACCCAGGCACCCCAAGCAACGATTCCTTTGTCAAATAAACCACTGAGTTGTCTTTTCGTTGTTTGTTTTTTTTATGTTGGTGACACTGTGGCCTGAGCAGGAGTTGTGACATTTCTGGAACACACATCAGTGGAACCTTAATAATGTCACTGACTTCACATGCCACTTTTCGATGCTAGGTGGAAACCACAACTGCTCATGGATGGACGCTTTTGAGTGGATTTGTAGGAGGGAGATCTGGAAAGCTGTACCCAAAATACACCCCCAAAAACATACTGGTTAGTGACTGCCAGACGCCAGGAACAATGGAAAAGCAACAAAAAATTTTACTAAAGAATTAACATAAAGGAGTTGGCCAGTGGACAGGTGCTCTCTTCCTAGAGATGTCTTTATCTGTGCACAAATACAAACCGAATGGGAGAAGCCAGATCAAGGTGACCTACTTTATTTTTTTAAAAGATTTTATTTATTTATTTGACAGACAGAGATCACAAGTAGGTGGAGAGGCAGGCAGGGACAAGGGGAAGCAGGCTCCCCCCTGAGCAGAGAGCCCGATGCAGGGCTCGATCCCAGGACCCCGAGATCACAACCCGGGCCGAAGGCAGACACTTAACCATCTGAGCCACCCAGGCGCCCCAAGGTGACCTACTTTAAATGACCTCTTCTAGGAGAGCAGATGGACACCCTTCCCAAGCTTGTAGGGGCAGGCAGCAGGATAAAACTCGACCCCCCAAAAAACAATTCATCAGGGGAAAAAAAACAACACAGGATTTCTCCTTCTGAATACATAAGGAGAAAAAAGTGAAAATTTAAGGCCAATCACTGGGCAGTTTTCTCAGACCCAAATGCACTGTTCTTTAAATGCCCCAACTCAACCAGAGAGGTTCTAGAAACATAAAAAAGCCAGCAGATGCCAAATTCCTGCCGCTGAGAGAAGTTCCCAAACAACTAAGAGAAGAGAACCATCAGGAAAAGGACTGCGGGAAGATAGCAAGAAGTTCACTTCACGTCCAAACTCACATAGACCCCTGGGCCGTCTGGGGAGAGTGCTGCTCACAGGCTGGCACACGGTTTTAAGTCCTATTTCTCGGACCCAGGACCCCAGTCCAGAAACTGTGCCCCTGCCTTACCCCTTGCATTATTCAGGATTCTTTGTTCACATGTAACAGAAAGTCAATTCAAAGTGGCTTTTAAAAAAGAAAAGAGATTTATTGGTTCCCATAATTTAGAAAGTCAGAAGTAGTCTGACCTCAGATGTGGGTGGATCAAAGGGTTCAAACAATATCATGAGGACTCAGTCTTTCTCGTCCATGACCCAGCTCTGCTTTCCTCTACGTCAGCTTTCTTCTCTACAAGTCTCCCTCCGAGTGGAAGGCACTGTGGTCGGCTGGCCTAGAGTCTACAAGCTCTGTGGAAACATGAAGACTTCATTCCTCATATTTCCATCAAAGTCTCAGTGGCTCCGAGGAGCCCATCCTGGGCCATGTGTCCCCCTCTTGGCCAATCCCGGTCCTAGAGGACATGGGACTATCACTGACTGGTGTTCAGTGTCTCAGTTACCAGTAGACAAGGAGCAAAACCATTGGACACCCTGGGATCTGCCAGCCATCCACATTCCAGGAAAGGCAACACGAGTCCGAACACAAAACAAAAACAAACAAGCAAACACATGAATCTCTGGCAGACGAGCAGGTTTCCGGATTTGTTCTCCTCGAGAAGAGAGTAACAAGTGCTGACATGTTAAACTTCGTAAGCTCCTTTGAGGAGTCTGGAGTTATGGGTTCATACGTGGAAAAAGCACGCAGATGAACGTGTGGCCCGGGGTCTGGAAGGAACATCATCAAGGTGAGCACTACAGAACTGTTAACTAACATCACAGAAGTGTCTAGAGAAGGAAGAAGACCATACCCTAACAGGTAGGGTGGAGGTGAAAAATAGTTTGATCTAAATATTTAAAGAAATGTACATCAATTTTGTAACAAACTGGTGAAGCAGGATTTATTAGTTGAACTGCTTTTGCTTCTTTGATTCATAGTTTGAGAATCATAAGATGGTTTCGAAATATCTTTTCAGTCCCCAGTACGAGGGGGGTTGGTAAGGAGGAAATATCACTGGCGATGACGAATTGGCAGACTCAAAGAAACAGGGGTCTACCTGCTACACCGAATTCTAACCAGGGACAGGAAATATATTATAGATAAATGAATACCTATGCTCCAAAATTGGAAAGTGAATGGTTGGTGGGAAAGAGAGGGACAACTTGCTAAAACACAGAAGTCATAGAAGCCTGAAAGGGAAAAGCAGCCCAGAACATCAACAAGAATACAGAGAGAGGCGTAGAGTCCTTTCTCCCGGGGAGGAAACAAGACTGGTGCCCTAAAGTGTGGGAGCCGCGTGGGAGCCGCCATAGGGAAAATGGAGCAGTCACACTCTGCGCCTCGCCAGCAGCACATCCGTCCACTTCCAGTGGAAACACATACGGAGTGCGACCCTGACGGCGACACCAGCCCCTCCCCCAAGCTGGGATGTGAAAACCAAGACAGCACACATCGGAGCAGATGCCATCAACTGTGAAGAGGACTACACAGAGAAAGAATTAGCAGGAGGTTGAGAAGCTTCTAGGCTCAGAAGACACATACTCGAAAACTGGGAGAACTCACCGAACTCTTACCTCTGAAACTAATAATACACTAAATGTCAATGAACTGACTTTAAAGAAGATAAATTTAAAAAAAAAACTGGAAGAACTTAAACCCAATGCAATACAATTAATAAAGTGTCAGAATGGGGCTTTAAAATAAGTGTAAACAGTATCTTCAGAGAAATAAGGATGGGTGGTGCAGTCACAAAACAGGACCTGAAAACTACTAAATGGAGCAAGTAGCAGAGCTGGAAATAAAAAAGTGTCATCGAGATTACAAGTTAGTGGCAGAATGGACAGAGTTGAAGAGTGGCTTTGTGAGTTGGAAGACTCAGCCAAGGAATTGTTTTAAAGTACAAAACACAGAAATACCACTTTTTTTACAAAGTAAAGAAGAAATATTAAGGAACATGGAGAATAAACCCAGAAGTTCTAACATCCACCCAAAAGTTCAAGAAGGAGAAGTGAGAAAAAAAAATGGAAGAGTGGCACTATTTAAAGGAAAAAATGTTCTTGTAAGTACTCATGAAGGACAGGAGCTCTTCCCCACTCTTTGCCCTCATTCCTTTCTCCACTAAAATGCCAGTTAAGGGACATTTTTAAAAGCATAATTATGGGATGCCTGGGTGACTCAGTTGGTTAAGCAGCTACCTTTGGCTCAGGTCATGATCCCAGGGTCCTGGGATCAAGTCCCGCATTGGGCTCCTTGCTTGGTGGGGAGCCTGCTTCTCTCTCTCCCTTTGCTGCTGCTCTGCCTGTTTGCACTCTCTCTCTCTCTGTGTCAAGTAAATAAAGAAAATCTTTAAAAGTAAATTAATAAAAGCATAACTACAAAAGGAACAGGAGATTGCTGGTTTGCCAACTGTATGCAGAGGAGGCAGGGAAAGATGGAAAAAAGAGGTAGTTTACCCTAGATTGGTAGGTGGCAGTTTTAATAAGCAAGGGAACTTACTTATGAGGCTTGTCTTGGGTGGCAGCAAGATGAGCAGATCTCCACACCCGGCTGCCAAATCTTAAAAGTTTGTAAAAAAGCCATAAGTGGGTCCAGTCGCATATACCCCCGAGATGGTGTCAATAACACATTACTCCCTGTGTCCTTGAAAATGGCTCCTATCACGGGAGTGGCCAGGAGAATATTCATTCCAGGGGAGGTGGGAGGAGTCTCTGATTGCCTGAGTCCAGCTCTGGGGGGAACTGTGATCACATTCCCTCGATCACCTCTCCCAACAGAGATGATGCAAGGGTAGATAAGAGGCGACATCTATAGTTTGGAAGCTGAAAGCACATGGACAGGTGGTAACCAGGTTGGCAGAATAGAGAAAGTTAAAAGTCAAATGCCTACCGGGTGGGGGTGGGCCCATCAGCACCCATCCTCCGGAAAGGCTCAGGAACTAGAATACCAAGGAACCTTGCTGTTGTGGGCGTAGGTGAGCCTGAGCACAGCAGAAATGCCTGAAAACCTGCATGGGAAACAAGCAAATGGCCTCCACAGTCCTTCATCAGCCCACTCGGGCAGTTCTCTCTCCTTCTCCCCAAGAGAAGACTAGAAGTTTACCCTCTTATAGGACAACGGGACTCTGGACTCAGGACACCAGGTGGGTGTGCCCTACTGAAAACAGAAAATCTAAGAGAAAGCCAACATGCCAAACGGTGAGCTCCGCATCCTCTTTCTCCGAATGCTGCCAAGACTGCTGACGGCCAGGCTTACACACCCCAAACAGGAAACTGGAACGCTGCTCTCCGGAGGAACCAAGCATCCCACTAGTGAATGCCTAAATCTAATGATGCCGAGGTCGCACTCCAATGGCCAGGTCTCTGGTCCTTCCTTTGAAAGCCCCACAGTGGGCACATTGACTTTCTTAGCGCCTCAGACGTAAATATGAAGAGAAAGCCAAGGATCACCAGACATTGAAAAAGAGAAAGGGACCCAAAAAACAGGAATAGTGCAGGAATAGAAGGGGTTTTTTTTTCCAACTATAATTACCCTGTTCAGAAATATTGGTGACTTAGCATCCTTGAAACGAGAGGAGGGTGGGTTTTCTTAAAGTTTTTATTGAAATTCCACTTAGTTAACATACAGGGTAATGCCAGTTCCAGCTGTACAATATGATGATTCAACACTTCTACACGCCCCCCAGCGCTCATCACAAGTGCACTCCTTACTCCCCACCACCTATTTCACCCATCCCTCCACCCACCGCCCCCAGTAACCGTCCGTTTGTTCTCTACAGTTAAGAGTCTGTTTCTCGGGGCGCCTGGGGGGCTCAGTTGTTAACCATCTGCTTTCAGCTCAGGTCATGATCCCAGAGTCCTGGGATCGAGTCCCGCATTGGGCTCCCTGCTCGGCGGGAAGCCTGCTTCCCCCTCTCTCACTCCCCCTGCTTGTGTTCCCTCTCTCGCTGTATCTCTCTCTGTCAAATAAATACATAAAATCTCTTTTTTAAGTCTGTTTCTTGGTTTGTCTCTTTCTCTCTTTTTCCCTTTGCTCCTTTGTTTTGTTTCTTAAATTCTGCTATGAGTGAAATCACGTGGTATTTGTCTCTCTCTGACTGACTGACTTAGCATAATACTCTCTAGCTCCATCCAGGTCACTGCGAGATTTCATTGTTCTTAATGGCTGAGTAATATTCTACTGTAACTGTATCCTGCATCTTCTTTACCCACTCATCAGCTGCTGGGCACTTGGGCTGTTTCCGTAATGCAGCTGTTGTAGGTTACGCTGCCATAAGCATCAGGGAGCATGTAGCCCTCAGAACCAGTATTTTGTACATTTGGGTAAACACCCAGTAGTGTGATTGCTGGATCCTGAGGTAGCTCTGTTTCTAACTTTTTGAGGAGCCTCCACACTGTTTCCCACAGTCGCCGCGCCAGTGTGCACTCCCACCAACAGTGCACAAAGGTTCCTTTCTCTCCGAAGCCCTGCTAACACCTGTTCTTCCTTGTGCTGTTGACCTCTGCCATTCTGACAGGAGTGAGGTGACACGCATTGTGGTTTTGATGTGCATCTCCTTGATGACGAGTGACGGTGAGCATCTCCTCGTGTGTCTGTTGGCCATCTGGATGCCTCCTTTGGGAAAACGTCTTGTCATGTCTTCCGCCCATCTTCTAACTGGATTATCCATTTTTCGGTGTTGAGTTTTATACGTTCTTTATATACTTTGGATACTACCCTTTATCAGATGTGTCACTTATCAATATCTTCTCCCACTGCATAGGTTGCCTCTTAGTTGTGTTGTTTCCTTTGCTGTGCAGAAGATTTTATTTTGATAAAATCCCAATGGTTTATTTTTGCTTTTGTTTCCTTCGCCTCAAGAGACACATCTAGAAAGAAGTTGCTACAGCCGATGTCAAAAAATTACGGACTGTGTTCTCTTCTAGGAGTTTCATGGTTTCAGATGTCACATTTGGGTCTTTAATCCACGCTGAATATATTCTTAATGTATGGTGTAAGAAAGTAGTCCGGGGGCACCTGGGTGGCTCAGTGGGTTAAAGCCTCTGCCTTCGGCTCCGGTCATGATCCCAAGGTCCTGGGATTGAGCCCTGCATCGGGCTCTCTGCTCGGTAGGGAGCCTGCTTCCTCCTCTCTCTCTCTCTGCCTGCTTCTCTGCCTGCTTGTGATCTCTGTCAAATAAATAAATAAAATATATATATATAAAAAAAGAAAGTAGTCCGGTTTCATTCTTCTGCATGTTGCTGTTATGTTTACCCAACATCATGTGTTGAAGAGACGTTCTTTTTCCCATTGGATATTCTTTCCTGCTCTGTCCAAGATTAGCTGACCATAGAGCTGGGGGTCCATTTCTGGGCTTTTTAATTCTGCCCCATGGATCTGTGTGTGTATTTTTGTGCCAGTGCCGTACTGCTCTGACGACTACAGCTCTGTAGTAGAGCTTGAAGTCGGAACCGTGATGCCACCGGTTTTGCTTTTCTTTTTCAAGGTTGCTTTGCCTAAGGGGTTTCTGGAGTTCCACACAAACTTTAGGATTGTTTTTCCTAGCTCTGCAAAAAATGCTGACGGTATTTTGATAGAGGTTGCACTAAATCTGTAGATTGCTTTGGGTAGTATGGACATTTTAGCACTATTTGTTCTTCTAATCTATGAGCATGGGATGTCTTTCCATGAAATTTCTTTCATCAGTGCTTTATAGTTTTCAGAGAATGGGTGTTTCACCTCTTTGGCTTTATTTCTAGGCTTCTATTTCTATTGGATTTATTTCTAGGTATCACTGTTTTTGGTGGAGCAAAGTGTTTTTTAAAAGTAACAAAGAACAAGACAGAAAAGATTCAATAGGAAAAACATTTTTAATTTAACAGAAAAAGTGAAGATGAAGTTGAGGAGATCTCCAGGAGAGCAGTGAAAAAGAGCTGGAAATTAGAAGAGGCAATAAATATGTGGACTATTTCCTTTTTCTTTTCTTTTCTTTCTTTTTTTTTTTAACAAATAGGTTTCCTTTTTTTAATATTTTATTTATTTGTCAGAGAGAGAGAGCAAGAGAGCGAGCACAGGCAGAGTGGCAGGCAGAGGCAGAGGGAGAAGCAGGATCCTCGCCGAGCAAGGAGCCCGATGTGGGACTCGATCGATCCCAGGACGCTGGGATCATGACCCGAGTCGAAGGCAGCAGCCGCTCAACCAACTGAGCCACCCAGGCGTCCCTTCTTTTCTTTCTTTAAGTAGGCTCCACACCCACCCAGTGTGGAGCCCAATAGACGGACTATTAATTGGATATTTAAGTCACTGTATTTGGAGATTTCTTTGTTATGGAAATTAGCCTATACTTATGCTAACAAAAATACTTTCCAAAATCTAAGGAAGTTCATTTCCCACCCTGATTCTAGTCCTAGGCAAATTACCAAGCAAGTGTGAGTTGAATAAAGACATTTTCAAATATGCAAGATCTCAAAAAAATGTACCTCGTGAGCACTCCTTCTCAGAAAGCCACTGATGCCAGATTCCGTGTGCTCTGGCCGCCCAGTAAATAAATGTGGAAGGACTGTCTCACTAACCACGATTCCATATATCACTGAGAAACCACCCTATCCTACACGGGCCCATGAATTCTGGAATACATTTTTAACCAAATCATCTATACAGATAGTGGGCCTGCAGAAAAGCATTTCCTTGAGACCCCGCACCCCCCAGAGGCAGCCTTAATGGAGACTTTTACAACACTGAGGTTGTAGGTAATCTTTGGGGAGGGATTCATGACAGGGATCAGGGCAGAAGGCTTCACTGAAGGGTCAAAGAGAATGGGTGATGAGGCTGTCAGTCATGCCCATGACTGTTCCGGGCTTTTCCACCTGCTTGTTACATGTGTGGCTTTGAGGACATCCCTTCCCCAACTGAGCCTCAGTAACTTCATTTACGAAAGAGGAGTAATGACATCAACTTCTCAGAGTCTTGTAGGACTGATCAGACGCATGCCTTTTCTTACATTCTTCAAACACACACACACACACACACACACACACACACACACCCTGACTGTAGCCAGTTGCCTGGGGCTGGGGGGAAGGGCATGAATCTTAAGAGGGCGGTCTCTGCACTCTTCAGTTTACAGACACTCATGGTAAAGACACTGGATACCTGAGATTTCCATCTGGGGAAGTCATTTAGGTACGTGGAGAAAGTAGCAGATGGCCTGTTAGTTACAAAACACCTTGAAGACGCATTTGGTTTCAGAAAGCCAGGAGGCAGAGCAGAGTCTGAAGAGGAGGTGAGACTATGAGAAATAAGCGTTTTACACAGTAAGAAAAATGGGCATTTTCCTCAAGCACGCCATTGCTGAGGAGAGGGCGGAAGCGGGGAGAGGAGGTAAGAGGGCCTGTGAATAAACAGAAATAAGATCAAGTAAGAAAATTCCAGAACAATATACCTGTGGGCTGGGTATGGGGGTGCCAAGGATCAGGTCAGTCAAAGAAAAGTGGAAGGAATGACTGCAAAAAGGGTTAAGAATATAGATGGCTAATACTAAGTCTTACAGGTGATCCTGGCTTTATTTTAAATTTTGATAAATTTTGATTTAAAATTTGATAAAATTTTGATAAACTTTGATTCGTGTTCATCCCATATTTTTTCTTTGCATTCTTTCTGACCTTTTAAAATACTGTATCAAGAGGTGTCTGGCTAGCTCAGTGGGTTAAAGCCTCTGCCCTCGGCTCAGGTCATGATCTCAGGGTCCTGGGATCGAGCCCCGCATCGGGCTCTCTGCTCAGCAGGGAGCCTGCTTCCTCCTCTCTCTCTGCCTGCCTCTCTGCCTACTTGTGACCTCTGTCTGTGAAATAAATAAATAAAATCTTTAAAAAAATAAAATACTGTATCAAAATATATTATATCCTGATTACTGAGTTTTGGGGGTCCCCTGAAATGTTGTGCCCAAGGTGAGAGCCTGACCCACCTCACCCTAGTCCCTGCCCTGGCTGTTACCTTTTGAACCTTCAGTACCAGTCTGTTACATAGAAGGAACACCTGAAAGCCCAGGGACAGAGACCATCAGGCAAGACATGAAAACTGTCTGGAAATCAGCGAGTAAGAAATTTGAATAATGTAGGATTACACAATAAACGTTAGAAGCAAGAGAAAGGCAAACAATGGCTTGGATCCCAGAGAAGGAGCGGGATTTCTGTATCCCCCACAGCAGACCCCACACTCATTTGTCCTCTACCCTTTGTTTCTCTGAGACGGAGCGGAGGTTGCAAGACGCTGTGGGGGTGACTCTCCAGGGACGTCCTGAAAAGATCAGCCAGGAATTGGAGGTTGGGGCTCTAAGAAACCGAAAGTAGAAGTTAGGGGTGGAGAGAGGGCCCAGGATTAACTTCTCAACCTCTTTACAGAAATGCGGAGAAGAGCCAGCTTTGGACCAAGTAAATCCAAGCAATTTAAGAGATGCCAGTCTCGTGAAAGTGGGCCCAGGAGGCCTATCTTGACCCCATGTTTGCTTAAAATGCAAGTTGACAACATGTAAGAATGGGGCCCGATGCCCACGCCTGCTTCCTACCACTGACACAGGGGAGGGAAGAGTGAGGGAGGGGCTCACATCAGCCTGTGACAGAGCCTTGGGATCCCTGTTCCAACGGTTAATAATCTGGATGATTGCAGCCTTTTCTCTTCCCTGTGTCTAGCAACCAAGCAGTGAGCACGGCTGAGGAAACCACAGCCCTGAGTCACGTTTCTCCACCTTCTTCTCCATTACCACCCCCTTACAAAACCCAGAAGACATTGGTTTCTTCATCGCTCTCTGTCCCTACCGCTTGAAATGTTCATACCTTCACATATCTGTTCACCCGTGTGGTTCCTTGGAGGGCCACGAACCACCATTAACATCCGGGATGTCGCGCAGGCCCACGTGAGCACGCAGCGTCCACGCCCGTGTCCTCTGCGCCTTGCCCGAATTTTATCTGCCCTCTCTGGGTCTTCCAGAGCATACATCAGAAGAGCCACCGCTGAACTCCAGAGGCTTCCATGAGCAACATGTCTTAAGTAAAAAATGCAAGCTGCAGGGAAATGTGGGCAGTAGGGCAGAGATCTTTCTAAACAACCCAAACCAAGCACCCCTCGAAGCATATTCATGATCGCAGATGATTCCCGAACGCACAGAAACCTGAGCAGACCCTTGGGGCTCACCATGGGCGTCCCTGCTAGGATTGGGGTAGTGAAATCAGTGGGAAAGGAGGCAGCTAAAGGGTAAGAATCTTCCAGCTTTTTTCCTCTCCGAATGGACATGGCTCCCTGAGAGCAAACCATCTTTGACTGTGCTCTGAGCCTTGGGCGTCCCCCTCCCTGGCCCCCTCTGAGGTCCCCCAAAGGCTTGTCCTTCCTGGCCATACCCTCTCCATCTCCCACCCCACCCCAATCTCCCTCGGTCTGCAGAATGGGTAGGTGAGGAGGAGGGGGTAAATTTGCCTAAAGGGCCCAAGACACTACCTGAAAGAAAAGAGGCTGATTCAGAATTTATTTTACATGGTTCAATAGTACTCAAGTCCTCTGTGGAAGCCTGAGAAGGCTCTACCACAGATCCACCAGCAGGAAGGAACACGAGGGGGCCCAAAAGGGGGCCCTCTGTGAGGAAAGTGGCCGCTCAAATGACCAGGCTCAATGCCAAGGCCTGACAGTTTCAGAGGCTAAAGCTGGACATGGCCTTGGCTCAGTCCCCTCACACCAGAGTCACTCTTGGGGACGGTGCCCGAGCCCATGTGAACTAATAGTTTGGAAAGCCAAAGCATCTATCACTATTGGTGGCCTATGCGGGGATCCCCGCACCTGTTAGACGGTGCAGGACAGAGTTTCCGCAGCTACATCCCCGAACAAGGACAGAAACGAGCGATGACAACCAGACAGAAGTGCCGGGCGTCTTGCAAGGAGGGGTGAGCGAGTCCTCAAGGGACTGACTGGAAAACCGGGTATCGTTTTTCCCCCGCAGTCAGGTCCTCCTGTATCTGCACAGCCTAACGTGACATGGTGTATAATGCCATGTCTGCATGTCCCCGTCACCCTCAAGGAACAAAGAGACATGTCTAGAGCCCCGTGCCGAGCACGGGCTCAGACACTGCTATGCCGGGCGCAGTGGGGCTACCCTCTCGGGGGGCTGCAGCTGGGACCACGCCAGCACACAAGAAAGGAACGGGATGAAATCATTCCTCGGTTTAGAAAAACACTTGCACACGCCTTTCTGGCCATAAAACCTCAGGGCCACCCACTCACCCCCAGGCCCTGGCGGTGACCTAGTGAGGGAAGCTTTGATCAGGAAGTTGGCTGCCCTGCGCGGAGAGGTCACGGGAACGTGGGAGCCGGTTGGCTGCTGGCGCGGGGAATGGGGTCTGGGAATCTGGAAGAGGGGGCGAGCTCAGCCTCAGGGTGCTCATGGGGCCGATGAGGCCTTCCATCCCGCAGACGGCGAGGCAAAATCCAGCGTTTGGCCCTTCCGGCAGCATGCGGGACAGAACGGCCACCATAAGGGAAAAATAATTAAGTAAGAGGTTTAATTCTCCGTATTGAAAACAAGGGACTGCTCCCCAGTGACCTTGTCTAAGGACGTTTACGTTACAAAACATGTCATTTGGGGCAGTTCAGCATCTGCCTTGGGCTCAGATCCCGCATGGGGAGCCTGCTTCTTCTCTCCTTCTGCCCCTGCTCGTGTTCCCTCTCTCACAGTGTCTCTCTGTGAAATAAATACAATCTTTAAAAAAAAAAAGAAAAAAAAAGAAAACGTGTCATTTTACGCTCTTTCTCTTGTCTCTTTGAAATGTGTGTGAATCTTTTTAGAAGCTAAACTAGCTTCTTGTCTGCTTTATGATCCAGGAATGTCTTTGCCAAGGGCCTGGGATCCACCTCTTTGAAATGTCCACATCAAAGGAGATAGTGCCCCTCTCTCCAGTTTCTGTGGGAGCCCAGGAGCCTAATCCAGGGGGGCTCCATGCTCCAAGCTGCAAAACCGCCTGCCATCATAAAGATACAAGAACTGTGGGGCGCCTGGGTGGCTCAGTGGGTTAAGCCTCTGCCTTCGGCTCAGGTCATGATCTCAGGGTCCTGGGATCGAGCCCCGCATCGGGCCCTCTGCTCAGCGGGGAGCCTGCTTCCTCCTCTCTCTCTGCCTACTTGTGATCTCTGTCAAGTAAATAAAGAAAATCTTTAAGGTGTCTTTCTGGCTTTACGGTCTCGTCGTGGGTTACCTGGGAGGCACATCCCATACTGGTTTAATGCTTCTTCAGAAAGAAAACTGTTTCCATCTCGGCTACCTTTGTGGAGAGTTTTTCGGAGCCAGGAACTGTATTCCCCCAACATAATGCAAGTGCTTAAAAAGGAGAAAGAAGTGGGAGGAAGGTTCGAGAGGAGTATGACCCCTAGTAGGAGTCTGGGGTCTCTGGAGGGACCTGGAGAAACTGTGTGGTGGGGGAAGGCAAAGGAATTTCTAGAAGGGACGCAGACATTCAAGTGGAAATTGTTTCCCGTGGGTTAAAAAACAGAATAATCCCAGATAAAACACAGTGGCTTCAGGGGCGCCTGGGTGGCTCAGTGGGTTAAAGCCTCTGCTTTCGGCTCAGGTCATGATCCCAGGGTCCTGGGATCGAGCCCCACATCGGGCTCTCTGCTCCACAGACAGCCTGCTTCCTCCTCTCTCTCCCTGCCTGCGTCTCTTGCCTACTTGTAATATCTGTCAAACAAATTTAAAAAAAAACACACACACTGGCTTCAGCTAAGTGTTTTAAACATACTAACTCACTTCGCGTATGCACTAACTAGGGTTATTCTCGATTATTCCTTCCTCTGCCATGTGACCCTGCTGTTCACTAGACAGGGCAGAAAAGATGTCACGAAACAGCAGGGAAGCAGGTTCAAGGGTGGACTGATTTGGGGAGTAGGTCTCAAACAGCCTCTCCTACAGGCAAAAGTGACCTTTTGGGGTCTGTGTGGGAAAGTTCAGATACAGCTACTACACAGGGGGGAACGTGAGCCATTTTTCTGGGTGAGCCCCAAAACTGCAAGAACCAGCAGACACCCAGTCCTGAGCACAGAAGATGTAGGGACGGGTGGGCCTGGGAATAAGAGGGAATGGCACCCTGGTAAGGACCAGAACACTTTGGGAGGCTGTCCTGCGGGCCTAGAAGCCCTCTTACCCCAATAACCACCGTGCCATATCATTTTGAGGGTCAGGCTCAAGAGAGAAGCTTTAACTTGTCCTGCCCTAGTGCCACCAGGCGTAACCTGGGAACCAAATGTCTCTAAGTGACCTGGAGCAGGGCCTAGACAGGGACCTGCCGGAGGCTTCCTCAGATTCCTGGGCAGGGGGTGAGCGTGACAAAGCCTGAGTCCGGAATCAGCCTCCCAGTGCTTACAAAGTCCCTAACCAGCACTGGCCCCCAGTTTCCTGCCCTTAGAGCCGCGCAGGAAATATCTGGGGGGAGGGGAGAGATAAGGACAACAGGGCTGCTGAAAGAAGTGGAATTCAAGGCCCAGTGAAAGCCATTTACATATGATTTTTTAGGAGAAAACAATTTGGGTAGGGGAAGAACTCATCAGGGTCAGTGAGACAAATTAATCTCAAACCACAGGGCACGGGGCTGCATTCACCTGGCAAGGACAAAGATCATGGATGGGACTCACCCTTGTATGCTGGGTTCCTACCTGACTCCGTGAGGCAGGCACCCTAACACCTGGGTCCCTAATGATTTCTGCACCCACTGAACGTCAGACAAAAGGAGCTTTGACTGCCCTACCTGTCAGACCTCTCTGTTTCCGGTGTATCTAGGATGTGCGAAACTGGGCTGCGGGACAGAAGGGAGCAAGTCCTTGAGTTGCTACTTTTCCAGGTTCTAGGGAACCCCTGGTCGTTTCCTGCTGGGCTGGGCTCCGGTGCGGTAGAAATCAGGGACCGGAGGTCTTATGGGGGGAATGCAGGTGGGTCTACGGGAGCCCAGCACGGCCTTCCAGGCCAGCCTTCCCCAGGTGCCAGCCCAGAGAAGGGGCGACTTCCTCCTCCTTTGGAAAACACACTCGCCCTCTCTTCCTCCTGCCTCCCCAAAGGCCAGGATCCTCAGCCTCCCTCCCAATAACCCCGGGGCCACCTAACCCCAGGCGGGGCGCCTCCATCCTCTTGGCCCCGCCCAGGCCTGGACCCCTTTATCTTCCCGCAGCGACGCCCCACCCGGGGCAGGGCCCTGCCGCCACAGCAAGTTCGGGCTAGTCCGGGGCGGGGACAGGGCAGAGCCCGAAAGTCGCGAGGAGGGCGGGCACGCAGAGCATCTTTAAAGGCCCACGACTCCCCGAAGGCACCTCGACAGCCACCGGCGGCCCCAGGCGATCCCCGCAAGCACGCAGCACCCGGCTCCGCGCCCGAGCTGCTGGGGGCGCCATGGGCCGCTACCGCATCCGCGTGGCCACGGGGGCCTGGCTCTTCTCCGGGTCGTACAACCACGTGCAGCTGTGGCTGGTCGGGGCGCACGGGGAGGCGGAGCTGCAGCTGCAGCTGAGGCCGGCGCGGGGCCAGGTCAGCGGACAGGGAAGGGGACCCCCAACCTTGGCCCGGCCTGGGTTCGCGGTGGTGGGGGGGCGGGGTCGCGGACGAGGGACAGCCCGAGCCTGAGGGTGCCGGAGGGGTGGGGAGAGGATCCGGGCCCAGGGCCCGAGCCGGACTCCAGCCCCTCCTCCCTTCAGTCTGGTCCTCACAGCCTCCATGGCTTCCCCAAGTGACCCCAGGGCCAAGGTCGATGGGTGGTGAGCAGTCTGGTCAGAGGCTGCTCAGAGAGCGCAGCGCGGGGACAGCTCAGGGACGGACCGAGGTCGGTGACATGGGACCCTGGGGCGCAGGCGTCTGGAGCAGGGAACAGGTGTTGTCTCTAGAGGCCTGCGGCAGCGGAGGCTCACACGCGCCAAAACGGCCTCTCCGGGGCCCTTGGTGCTCAGTGTCTCGGGCTGTGGTCCCCGCAGGAGGAGGAGTTTGATCGTGACGTCCCCAAAGACTTGGGGCCCCTACAGTTTGTGAAGTTGTGCAAACACCACTCCCTGGTGGACGACGCGTGGTTCTGCGACCTCATCACTGTGCGGGGCCCGGGAGCCTGCGAGGAGGCCGCCTTCCCCTGCTACCGCTGGGTGCAGGGCCAGGGTGTGCTGAGCCTGCCTGAGGGCACCGGTGAGGGCTGGGGACGGGGACGCGGATGAAGTGGCAGTCCGAGCTGGGCACAGTGGGTGCTGGGCAGATGAGGACCCAAGACAGGGATCAGGGCAACGTCCCTCAGTCTGGAAGTTACACCCAGGATGAAGGGCTGCCAGGGAGGCTGGAAGGGAAGGACACGATCTGGAGACGCCCTCTTCCAAGAAGGGGACGGGCCTGGGGTCGCAGCAGTAACGGAAAACGGGAGAGCAGAGAGTGGAAAGGAGATCCGTGTGTGGCCACACAAATGGGGGGGGGGCTGTAAGGGCGGCAGGTGCAGCAAGAGACAGGGACCCCTAGGCAGGTGGCAGCTAAGGCCAGAGGATAAACGCTCTGAGCCGTGAGCCTGAGAGCGGGTGTGGTTGGGGAAGCATGAAAGGAGACTGTGAGGGACAGGGAGCACCCCGACAGCGGGGCAGGGACCATAGGAATTGTATTAGTGTGCGCAACAGGAGAGGAATCGGGAGACACACGAGGGCAAGGACAGCAAGGATGGAAACATGGAAGATGCGGCTTTGACACGGGCAGGCAGGGACGGGCACAGAGAGAGCAGGAGCAAGTCAACAAGGACTATGGTGGGAAGTCTAAGGAGGGTGACCCCGGGAGAGACAGCCGGCACAGCTGTTCCTCAGCAGCCTTCAGGGACAGAAGGCGTGACAGGTGAGGCTGGAAACGGGAAATCGAGCCAGGCAGTACGTGGTAGAAACAGGTGTGGTCCCATGGGTGATTAAGACGTTCTCAGCCTGATGGGATGAATCCGACCACAGCTATGGGTGATTAGGGTCCGGTAGGGATAGACAAACCGAGGAAGAAAGGGGACACGCAGGAGAGAGCACAGGGCCACACAGAACCGTGCAATCATCCTAATGCCCACCCCCCAGCGCGCCTGCCAGGAGACAATGCCCTGGACGTGTTCCAGAAGCATCGAGAGAAAGAACTGAAGGAAAGACAAAAGCTGTACTGGTGAGCACTGGCCCGCGAGCCCCCCAACGGTCCCCCCTTCCCTGGCCCTGCCCCCCTCGCTGACCTACACACCCTCCCTGAAGCCTGGGCCCCATCTCCTAGCTGGGACACGTGGAAGGAGGGGCTACCCCTGACGATAGCAGCCGGACGTCAGGACGATCTGCCTCCGAACATGAGGTTCCACGAGGACAAGAGGCTGGACTTCGAGTGGGCGCTGAAGGCGGGGTGAGGAAAAGCCTGGGGCTCAGAGAGGAAGAGGGCCAGGAGACCCCGGAACAGGGGCGAAGAGTGAGGGGCTGAGGGCTCGGCGACGGGGTTCACGTCTCCACGCTTGTTTAGGGCACTGGAGATGGTCCTCAAACGTGTTTACACCCTCCTGAGCCCCTGGAACCGCCTGGAGGATTTTGATCAGATCTTCTGGGGCCAGAAGAGTGCCCTGGCTGGTCAGTGTTTCCCCAAGATCCCTATAGACCCCCTGAGGGCCCCTTTTGATGACCCGACCGCCACACCCCAGAGTTGCCCGTGACCCCTTCCCAGCTGCGGCCTTAGGAGGCCTGAACATCTCACAGAGGCCTCCGGAATGAAAAGCCGGGAGCTGGAGACGGGGTGGTCGTGTGCCGGAACCGCTGGGGTAGGGCCTGGGGGAGAGGGACCTCTGGGCTGTGATAAGCACCCCCTCCTCCACCCCACCTGACCCCATAGAGAAGGTTCACCAGTGCTGGCGGGATGATGAGCTTTTTAGCTACCAGTTCCTCAACGGGGCCAACCCCATGCTGCTGAGACGCTCCGCCTCCCTGCCCTCCCGGCTGGTGCTGCCCCCGGGGCTGGAGGCACTGGGGGCCCAGCTGGAGACAGAACTCCAGGTACTTCCATCCTGCTGGTTCCCCCGGCCGCGTGGCAAGGAGAAGTGCTGAAGCGGGGTGGGGGCGGGCACCAAAGATGAGTCAGGGGGAGGGAGGCTGGGGGCACCCGCCCCGCCTGGGTGCAGAGTCCCGTGTTGGAAAAACCTACAGATGACAAAGCGTGTAGGGGAAACTGTGAGGCGCTCCCAGGGTGGAGGGCAACGGCGTGGGTTCCCAGGGCACAGGTGAGGCCAGCGATGGTAACAGGGACAAGGACATTCAGTGGCTGCTGTCCAGACTCCCGACCCAGTGACTCAGGCAGGGGGGAAGGTGAAGGAGGCGCTGACGGGGGTGGAGAGGCGGGAGGTCTCCTAGAAGAGAGCTGGGTTCGGAGGAGAGAAGCCGGGTGTGAGCGTGTGCGGGTGTGTGCTGGATTCCGCGACAGTGGACACTAGGAGCCCTGGGGGTGGCTCGGCAGGACAGGAGAGGTTTGGACACGTGGTGAAAGAGCTCAGTTTGCTGAGCTGGGGGGTTGCTGGGGGCGAACACAGGGAGCAACCACGGAGGGGTGATGGCGAGGGGGACTGGCCAGCCTGGCCGAAGGACGGCTTCCAGCACGTGCACCGCGGGCAGCACTGTGCACAGGCCGGGTCCTGACCCCGGGGCTGCTCCCGCACACGGGGCACTGTCCGTTCGCGTCTATACACCGAGGGGCGCTGGCCCAGATGCTCTAGTCCCGCCAACAGGACGCTGGTACCGACACGGGATGGCGGCCAGAAGCTACATCAACGTGTCCCCCTTGGTCCTGGCCCTGGAAGTGTGCTTTCAACTCGAACCACGGGCACCTTCCTCCTCTCCCCAGAACGGTTCCCTGTTTGAGGCCGACTTCATCCTGCTGGATGGAATTCCAGCCAACGTGATCCGGGGTGAGCAGCAGTACCTGGCCGCCCCCCTCGTTCTGCTGAAGATGGAACCCGACGGGACGCTGCTGCCCGTGGCCATCCAGGTGAGGCGCCCTGGGCACGTCCCTCCCCGCACCGCTCTCTGATCGCCCCAAGCTCCGCTCCTGGGGATCCGGCCCCCACCCCTTGGCTCCCAAACGCTCCTCCTCACACAGTGAGGCCTGTCTGTCACTCTGCCTGCCTGCAGTCTGCTCTCCCCTGACTCGCCCACCTGGAAGTTCTTGTTCTGCTCAAGAGTCACAATGGCCTTTCGGATTCTCACCCTGGACCCGCTGGTTCTCAGACTTTAGAGGGCGTCGTAGTCACTGGCGGGCGCCCGGGGCCCACCGCTGGACTTCCTGATTCCGTAGGTCTGGGCTGGGGACGGAGCGTGTGTATTTCTAACAAGCCCCCAAGTGATGCTGTTGCTGGTTTGGGAACATACTTCGAGAAACACCCTGATCCCCCTGGAGCCTTTCTGACTCCAGACACCCACCATCGGACGAACACCCTTTCTCCCCCGGTTCTCAGCAGCTCCAAGTACTGTCCACTGTCTCACCCGTCCGGCTTCCCTTTCCCACTGGCCACCCCCCACCCCCGGCAGCATCTCCTCCCTGCAGCCCCCGCTTTGACGCTCCTGCCCTCACCCCCTCCATCCGGGCACTGGCGTGGCCACACCGCCAGCGAGAGGCAGGGCGGAAGATGGCCTCAGCCCTCCCCCTGGGTTGTAAACCCCGGGGAGAAACCGTCTTCCTCACTCCCCCGCCGTCCCCACCAACACACCCCCCGGGGCCAAAGAAAAGCCAAGGCTCAATAACGGGCTTGATTTTCTGTTTGCAGATCCAGCCTCCCAGCCTGAGCTCCCCGACCCCGCCGCTGTTCCTGCCCTCGGATCCCCCACTCGCCTGGCTCCTGGCAAAGACCTGGGTCCGAAATTCTGACTTCCAGCTCCACCAGCTGCAGTACCACCTGCTCAACACTCACCTGGTGGCTGAGGTCATCGCTGTGGCCACCATGAGGCACCTCCCGGGGCTGCACCCCGTCTTCAAGGTACGTGCTACGCTCTATCCTGTGTCCCCGTTCAGACCCCAGGGACAGGAAACAGCCCGAGAGCCAACGACATGGCGACCACAAAAATGTTTCTGTCGGTTTGTGAGAGCAAGAGGGGAGACGAGACGGAAGATCGTCTACTCCCCCACCCCCAAATCCCCATTCAGTCGTGTCATTTAGGGTTCCTTGAGGACATCTTCCTGAAGGAGCCCTGTGAAATTCGCAGGGAGCTGCCGACCTAGCAATGGGCCTGGATTCTAGCAGGAATGTTGTTAGGAAAACAGCAGCCTTGTTCCTGCCTTGGGAGCCTCTCTGTGCAGCCAGAAGGACAGATGACGCCCATGAGACCATCCTGAGACCAGTATCTGGAACTAGAAATTTTAAGAGACAGCCCACAGACACCAGAGAACTGATGGGAGAATGTTCTACCCCAGCCAAGGAGTTTGCTAAGTAGGAAGAGATCAGAAGGCAAAGGAACACCCCGGGAGGCAGGTAGAGAAAGACACACATTGGAAACATGGTGATATGGAAGAGAAGTAAAAAGAAACCAAGGACTTGGCTGGGAGTGGGGAGCCACAGTGCGCCTGGGCACCAGACCGGAGAAAGAAAGGCCGCAGGGCCGTGCTGTGGCAGCATCCAGCAGCCCACAAGCTGAGGGTGTGGTAAAGACCTAGAAATACCGAAATTTGCTACAAGAGTGAGCTCAGTATCCACTGCTAAGCAGAAGGCAGCAAAGTAAGACTCGCAGTTGCATAAAAATGTCCTCAACATCGTGCACAGGGACACGGCCAAGAAGGGACAGATCCAGGGTGATCGCCAGAAAAAGCCCACTCGGGAGGAGAGCCAGTCCGGAAGCAAAGAGCAGGGCTTCTATTTTAGGTGCCAGGAGCTGAAATGTTGGCAAGATACGCACACGAGTTCCAGCGGCGGGGTTTCAGCTGGGGGCTTCCCGGCACCCCCGCCCCCAAGCCTGGCCACCGGTAGCCGTGGCCCCTCTGAGTCTAGGGTTAACACAGATCAGACGGATTTTATGGCTCTCAGGGTGCTCCTGCGTCACAATCTTCTGGTCTTCGGGAACAGGTCAGGCTTCTATTTGTGCTCACGCTTCCCTATCACGAGGTCAGCCTTGTCCCAGGGCAGACGGCTGGGCCGTGATCAGTCCCACGGGGGAGCAGAGTCTGCTCGCTCACAAAGATTCTGCGTGCGGGCTAGCTCTGGCCTTGGATGCTGGGGTGTGCATCCAGAAGCCTGACCTCCTGAATCCAGAATCCCGAACTCTGCGGCGGGGTTGTGAAAGGACAGAACGACAGAACACAGCTGCACGACACCAGCTAAAAGCTACGAAAGTCCTTCGTTCTTGCAAGGACCACTCCTGTCATTAGGGGCTGCTGGTTCTCGGGTAGCTGCTCTGCTCCCGTGGACTCTGGGCTTTCTAGGACACTCGGCGTCTCTCAGGAACTTTCTGGAAAGTTTCAGGCCAATGCAAACTGCCTTCCCATCTTGACCCCGGAGGCCCCGCTCGGGTCGTTCCCTGGAAGCGGCACCTGCATCTCAGACAGACACCAGCACCGCATGTCGCCGGCACATACACTGGGTACAAATAAGACAAGACAGCGGGGGGTCAAAGGCGTCCCTGCGAGGGCCAGACGGCCTTCTTCCACAGCTAGCACGAGAGTCTTGGCTAAAGCTATACAACAGAGGGATCGGACCACCCAGCTCAGGGTGGCGCAGGTCTGACGTCAGTCCCCCTGCGGGGTCGGCAGGAGGCTCAGTGGGACCCCCCTAAGTGACTCACGGTACCCACCCCGAAAAGGTACCTCGCACCCCAGCCCCCGACAGGGAAGCGGCCAGAAGACAGCTTCAGCTGTGAGGACGTGAAGGACAGAAGCATAAAGTCCATCACAGGGGCTGGTTCTTGACACCAGCGCTCAAGGTGGGAAGAGACAAATGGGAACGGCTCCAGCACCAGGGGCTCCATGGGGGCCCGACGGCCAGCGTGCTGCCGCCCCCGAGACGGGAGGCCCCGTCATCACCCGCCGTCCACAGATGCGGGGAGGGACGGGAACTGACACGGATCAACACTCAGAGGGCCCATGACCCTGGACGAGCACCGAAGCGAGTGCTTTAGTACAGCGTGATGGGCAGTAGGGGGCAGGAAGAGCAGGAGGGAAGCGACAGGAGTGAGGGGGGCAGCGGAAAACCAGACCCGTGGGGCAGGCGGGGCAGCAAGGAGAGCCTCCAGAGGGGAGAGGCCCTGAGGCTGGGCGCCATGCCCCGTGATGCAGGACCCTGCGTGGCCTCCATGACCACCCCCACCCCCTCCACCCCAGCTCCTGATCCCGCACATCCGCTATACCTTGGAGATCAACACCCGGGCCAGATCCCAGCTCATCTCAGAAGGAGGGATATTTGATAAGGTGAGGAGGCACCGGGGCCTTGCAGGGGCAGGGCCGCTCATCCCCTGGCTCTCCGTGACCTCCTGCCACTTTCAGGATCCCAGACTGACCTGGGGGAGTGTCCTGGCCCTTAAACCCACGAGCCTGTCCCTTCCCCCCATGTGTCAATGAGGGACCCCACCTCCGAGCCTCCTACGCTTGGCTCAGGGCCTCCCCTCTCTGCCCTCTCTGGCATTGCAGGCGGTGAGCACGGGTGGCGGGGGCCACGTGCACTTGCTGCGACGGGCCATGGCTCAGCTGACCTACCGCTCTCTCTGTCCCCCCGACGACCTGGCTGACCGGGGCCTGTTGGGAATCCCAAGTGCCCTCTACGCCCATGACGCTTTACGGCTCTGGGGGATCATCGCCCGGTGGGTGACAGTGGGAGCGGGGCCAGGGAGGGGAGAGTGGGGCTCCCACCTGACGTCAGCATGGGGCCAAACCCCACCTGGAAGCAAGAAGGGCCGGACAGGAGGGGCAGGAACTCAATCCTGGGGGAGAAGGAAGAGTCAGGAGGCAGCAGGGAGGGTCTGAAGACGGGGAGACCGAGACAGGAAGTGCGGGGAGGTGAAGTCCCAGGGCCAGGCTGGGGTCAGGAGAGTTTGTCAGGAAGAACACCTTTCAAGCCATGGAGCCAAAATTCATAAAACAAAGCCTTAAAATGTTTCCTTCCTTTCTAAACTCATGTTTAGAAAGAGCTAAGGAATGTCGCCAAAGACGAGTCTTGTAAAATCTGTCCCCGGACACAGCAGGAGTCACCTGGGCCCAGGCCGCAAGGAAAGCAGTCGAGGCTCTTCTCGCGGGACGCTCACCTCCCTTCTCCCCCGGGCAGGTACGTGGAAGGCATCGTCCACCTCTTCTACCACAGGGACGACATTGTGAGAGGGGACCCGGAGCTGCAGGCCTGGTGTCGGGAGATCACTGAGGTGGGGCTGTGCCAGGCCCAGGACCGAGGTAGGACCCTTGCCCAGGGACGGGAGCCCTTGGGCCGCTCTGCCTCTCTGGGTTCAGGACCCCAACCCTGCATCCCACCTCCCTCTCCAGCCACATGCGTAGCATCTCAATCCCATTTCCACCTCCTAAGACTCAAGCCACTTCTAGATACCCAGGGGCTGTCCTCCTCAGAGACACTGGCCATCACCCTCTACTGCCATCCCCAAGCCCCAGGCACATCATGTGGCCCAAGCATGGGGCCATAAGACCAGAACCGCAGCCAGGGCGGGATCTGCCCAGGCCCCTGCTGGGGCTCCTGTTCTCCTCCTGGTTGTCTGTTTTCTCACGTGAGGATAGAGATACATGGGAAGAGCTTCCAGCAAGGCCCATGATGTCCCACGCTGCTTTCCCTGCCTGTCTCTCCCACCACTGTCCAGCACACACACATGTCCAGGTTCATGCCAACTGGGACCCAGCACACGGCCCCTCGGGGCCACATTTTGGGGCCAGTCCAGTCCCCTCCCCTCGGGTAGGATCTGGCTAGACCTGGGGCACCCCCACCTGCATTTTAACCTCTGGGGAAGGAACAGCCTTTCTCGAGCTCTTACTAGGTTCGTCCTCCCCTCTCTAGCACACATGGGCCTGCAGGGGCTGCTTTAGATCATTCTTGGGGTACATGCCAGCACCTCTGGCTCTCTGGGACAACTCCAGATGTTTACTGGGGAGAGCCAGGCCCCAGGGATGCGGCCAGTGATAAACCAACACCTGCATTCACCCTTCCGGGCCCAAACTTTGTCTTGGACACCTCCAAACTGTCTCTCAGATCCCCGACCCCCAGAAGACCCTTCTTCCCCTCGCTCCGTGCTCAGCTTCTCCCCAACCAGTCTCTGTGTTGGGAAAACAAAAATAAACATTCACATGTCAGCTTTAACCTCCACCAACTGCCTCTCATCCTCTCTTCCTCTGTTCGCCTTCGTTCTCATCACGCACTTTGCCTAATTTTCCCAACAGCCTTTTTGAGGAAGTGTGCTAAAATTAAAAAGAGCTTGAGAGTAGCAGTCAGGAACCCAAGTTCAAGGTCAGCCTCTGCCTTTTCCGGACCATGTGATCCTGACAAGTAGTTCTCTCTCGCTGGTCTTTGATTTTTTTTTTTTTTTAAACTGATAGGAAGGGAGTGATTGTATTTGTTCCACTTAACTCATGGGCTTAGTGGCTCTAAGTCCCCATCTCCACTGTAGAATCAGTGGCCTGAGATAACCTTTGTGGAAAGCCTCTCTTGGCTGCGACACTATAAATACACGACTTTTTCTGTTCCTCCCTTTATAACTCAGGCTTTTACAATCCTCTATTGGGGAACAGGAGGAAACGTCCCTAAATTCTTAACCACTTTTTGAGGCAGAAGATATTCAAGCCCTCAGCGCTTTTCAGCCCCCAACCCTTCCATAATAACAATAATCATTATTTACCGAGCCTTTGTTACGTACAAGGTGATTTCAATATGTTATCACCCACATTTTATAAGCGAAAAAATGGAAATTCAGAGAGGTTAAGTAATCAGCCTAAAACACCCAGATTATATTGCTTGAACCTGAACTGAAACCCAGGTCTAATGCCAATGTACTTGAATAAATAAATGAATAGACACCCATCAAAGCCAAAATACAGTGGACCCTCAAACATTGCGGGGCGGGGTGGGGGGGTTAGGGGTGCTGACCCTTCCCCGCACACCCTGAGCAGACAAAAATCTGCCTATAACTTTCGACTCCTGAAAAACGTAACTAGTAAGGTGTACTGTTGACCGGAAGCCTTCCCGATGACATAAAGAGTCAATTCACCCCAACTTGTGTGCCGTACGCGTTGTATGCTATATTCTGACAGTAAAGCGAACTAGAGAAGAGACACATGAAGAAAGCCATACAAAGGAGCAAATACATTTCTGTGCCCACTATAAAAAAAAACCACACCTAAATGGACCCATGCAGTTCAAACGCGACTGGGGTAGACACCCCCAAGACGACCACCTGCATTTCTGTCCTCTCGCACTGGAGCCCCTAAATCCTGTTCCTCTCTGCCAGGTTTCCCCGTCTCCTTCCAGTCCCAGAAGCAACTCTGCCATTTCCTTACCATGTGTGTCTTCACATGCACCGCTCAGCACGGGGCCATCAACCAGGGCCAGGTATGAGAGCCTAGAGCCCAGGTCCCTGAAGGCAAGCGTCTGGACCTTGGGATGCCTGCGGGAAAGACAGGGGTTTAAAGCATAAGTCTCAGGATCCTAGGGTTGCAGTTTCTTCCCCCAGCTGGACTGGTATGCCTGGGTCCCTAACGCCCCATGCACAATGCGGATGCCCCCACCCACCTCCAAGGAAGAAATAACGATGGCCACGGTGATGGGTTCACTACCTGATATCCAACAGGCCTGTCTTCAAATGACCATCACATGGCATCTGGGTCGCCGCCAGCCAGACATGGTAAGAGGGGACTCTGGGGAAAGGGAAATTACAGTTGGAAGGGAAACATCGGAACAGGGGCTAGGCCCTCCACGCTTCTGCCTCTGGACTAGAAACTGCTGGATCCTTTGTCCTTTCCTAGGTGCCTCTGGGGCATCACAAAGAAAAGTATTTCTCAAGACCCAAGGCCAAGGCGGTATTAAACCAATTCCAAACAGATTTGCAAAACCTAGAAAGAGAGATTACGGCCCGGAATGCACGACTGGACCTGCCGTATGACTACCTGAAGCCCAGCAGCATAGAGAACAGCATCACTATCTGAGGCCTGCAGCAACCCCACCTGCAAGACTTCAGATCAGCTCCAGTACAAACATTCCCGGTTTGAATGTCATGGTTTCCAGAGTCTCTGCGGCTAAAGCTCTATTTTTCTCCCCCAACCAAATCCCCAACGTCGGTATCCCCCTCGCACAAGGAGGGCAGCAAACCTTTCCCGTAAAGGCCAGATGATAAATATTTTAGGCGTTGTAAGGCTGCGTCGTCTCTGTCCCAACTACTTAGCTACAGGCACAGGCTGTGGGCTGGATCTGACCCTCGGGGGCCGTCCTCGCACCAGGTAACCCCGCATTAGCTTGAGGCACTGACCCTACTTGCCAAACAGCCAGAGGATGCTCTGAGGGGGGACGGGGAAGATTTCCCGCATAAATCAACTACCTCAACTAATTCTCCCTTCTCAGGAGCTAGATTCCCTACACCGGTGGCCAACCTAAACCTTCATGACTCTGTGCTTCGGCAATGTTCCCTCCACCCTGTTCCCCCTCTTCACGCACCGACCCCAAAAGTCCTCCAGTAAGAATGGTGTTCCTGGGGAGAACAAAAACCTGCCATCCCTGGATGGCTCCCTTCCCCCAGGCAGCCTCGAGCTAAGGAGACCTGAGATTCCTGTCCCAGGGCCCCTTTCCCAGCCCCTGCAATGATATCCCAGAGTCTGTATGTGTTTCCCTGGGTCCAAGTTCTCTGTCACAAGCTGTTTAAGAACAATATGCATAAAATACACAGGGAAAGACATTACAGAGTCATGTCCATTGCTGAGCAGTGTGTCTTTGTGTGGTTCTGGGGTCTTGGGGTCCATTTAAATGACCCCTCTCGATTATGCTGCAATCCCCGTCCTCACTAGAACGGGTACAGACAGCCCAGTGCAGAACTGCATTCTTCCAACGCCCGATTTCCCTAAGTGACCATCACAAAGCTGCCTCTCACCGCTGAAGCTTACAGACTTCCCCCCCCCCCCCGAGGGTGACCTACTCATGTTTTTAAAAACCGTGTACCCTCCCTTACCCGAAGGACCTAGGGTCGGTTTTCTTGGTGTACACGGGGAGGCAAAGCGACACCGTTGCGTACTCACTCCTCTGACCGACACGACCGGCAGGACCGCTCTCCCTCACCACTGGTTCTCTGGCTCTGCTCCCCGCGCACTCTTCCGAGCGCCCGCATTCTTCTGGACTCGGCCTCCAAGACCATGCAGCATTCTGTGCTCGGGAGCAAAATGGCACTTCATGGGGCACCCCCGGGGCGAGGGACCCGCGGCCGCTTGAAGGCGTCCTGGCCACGGCGGTCCTCGGGAAGGGGCTCCTAACCCCCGCTGCCTGTCGGAACAGCTCTGTGCCAAGGCAGGGTGAGAAGACAGGAGACAGGGGCGTTCTTTCTCGCTGCCAATCTCCGTGTCTCACTTACCATGACCCCGTCCAGGGCAGCACCCGAAACTAAGGTATCTGAGGGCAAAACCCGCTAGCTGCAAGCCTCCGTACCCAGCAGCCCATCGCCAGGGTAACCCGGCCGCCGAGCTCCTCCCTCCCCACGCCCGGCGCCTGCGGGCTCCTTGTCACGTGACTTGCCTGGTTGGTCACGTGGCGCGCCGGGTCCTTCCATTCCAGCCTGAAAGGGGGGGGACCAGAAACGGGAGGCGTTGCTGCTGCAACACCGCGCCCCGGCTACAAGGGTCCTAAGGGCCTTCTGAGGGGCTGTTTCGGCCTCACACGGCGCCTTCCCCCGCCGGAGATCAGGGAGGGCCCGGAGGCGCCCCGCGATCCCCGGCAGCGCCCCCCCCGCGCGATGGTTGGGGCCTGAAGCCACGCCCCCTTGGCGGCGCTCCCGGCGGCCAGTCCTCCGCGGCGCGAGCCCCCCGGTCCAGCTCGCTCTCCCCGGGCGCATCCGGGCCTTCCTCTCGCCGCCTTCCCGCTCCGCCCGCAGCTAGACGATCCCTGACCCCCTTCTTCATGGCGTCGCTTCTGTGCTGTGGGCCCAAGCTGGCCGCCTGCGGCATCGTCCTCAGCGCCTGGGGGGTGATCATGTTGGTGAGGAACCGCCCGGCGACGGCCGGACAGGGCCCGAGGGGCCCCGGTGTTGGAGGGCTGGAAGGCTGGGGGACTCCGGGATTTAGAAGGCAGCAGGCAGGCCGGAGGGGGTGGTCGATGCGCCGCTGGAGGAGACCGCTGAGATAGAGAAATAGGGAACTCGAGCGGGGCGGGGGTGGGGGGAGCCGCGGCTGGTAGATCTGGGGAGCCCAGGTAAGAGGGAGAGGAGCTGGGCCCTTGAGAGATGCCTGCGCTGAGCGGAGGGCAGCGGGGAGAGGGAGCGCAGCTTCCCGAAATGGGCAGCCGCGGCCTTGTTTCCCCGGGGTGACCCGCCCCGCTCTGGGAAGAAACAGTACGTGATTTCCCCGACCCCCTCCTCCCTGTCCCGTGACAACGACGCCTCTGCAGAGGAGGACAGCTGGCCTGGTCACTGTTCTGCCCTTGCACTGCCCGAGTCGTCTCTCCCGGCCCCCACCCCAGCCCTGGTGACGAAGTCCGAGCCCCGCAGCAGCCACCCCAGCCCCAGCGCGTTCCGGTGGCTCCCAAACCCGGGCGTTGTGGCAACATTAGAAGTGGGAGGGGCTTGGAGAGCGACCAGGTTGGGGGCCGGGGTTCAAGGAACCCGTCCGCTGCCTCTTTGCAGATCATGCTGGGAATCTTTTTCAATGTCCATTCGGCCGTGCTGATCGAGGACGTCCCTTTCACCGAGAAAGATTTTGAGTAAGTCGTCAGGTGGCAGAGGCGGGCCGGGGGCAGGGGGAGGTGGCCGAGGCCCCGAGTCGCAGGCGGGAGCTGCTGGTGGCGGGGTGCCTGCGCCCCGAGGCTGGAGAACTGAGCGCGCCGAGCTTTTCCCCTTAGCGCGCTGGGAGTCGGGCCGCTGCGGCCCTCCGCTGCCCAGGTGCGGCTGCTTCGGTGTTTTACTCGACTGCCCTGGGCCGCCGTCCCCCTCCCGCCGGGGGCACGCGATCCTGGAACTCGCCCCAGAGGGTTGGAGGAAGCTTGAGTAACGCGAGTAAAAGCGCTTAGGCGGAGCCGGGCGCCCGGGAAAGGCCGGCCGCCGCGAGTGCTGCTGACCCTTGTCTACCCCACGCCCGCCGCAGGAAGGACCCCCAGAAGATATATGACCTGTACGAGCGAGTCAGCTACAACTGCTTCATCGCCGCGGGCCTCTACCTCCTGCTCGGAGGCTTCTCTTTCTGCCAAGTCCGGCTCAACAAGCGCAAGGAGTACATGGTGCGCTAGCGCTCCGCCGGCCCCCGCCCCGCCCCCCTCTATTTAAAGACTCTCCCCAGCGGCTCGCGCCCCCGCCGCCGCCCCCGCGCCGGCGCCCCCGGCGGGACTGAAGCCCTCGCTGGCCGGCGTCCGGGCCCCGCGCGGGGAGGCTGGGGCCGGCCGTCCCCGGTCCCTCCACAATAAAGCGGAACTGCCCTCCTGAGCCGTGTGTCTGTGCTTTGGGGCTGGGGCGGGCGCGGGGCGGGCACGGGGCGGGAGGGCGGCCGCGCGCCGCGAGCCGACCCGCCGGCGGAAGTGGAGGGAAGCCGGGCCGGAAGTGAGGCGGCGTCCGGCCCTCGGGGCTCGCTCGGCGGGCGCCGCCGGAGCCACCGCGGCGGGCGAGGCGGGGAGCGGCCGCCGGGGAGCCAATCGGCCGCGGGGAGGGGCGGGACTTCCTGCGCGGGGGGCCCGAGCGGCTCGGTCGCCCGGCTCCGTGGTCCCCGGCTCGGCGGCGGCGGCGGCGGCGTCTCCTCCGTGGGGAGGCGCGCGGGGCCATGACGTCAGCGTCCACCAAGGTTCGGCCTCGCTCGCGGACAGCGCTCCCTGGCGGCCGCGGCCGGGCGGCCCCATCCCCCTGCCGGCGGCGCCGGCTCTTCCGCCCGGGCCGGGGGGCGGGGGCCGGGGGGCGGGGGCCGGGCGGGAGTCGGGCTGGGGTGGGGCCAGGGGCTCCGGGCGGGACGGCGCGGGGTGTGCGCGGCCCCCCGTGACGCCGCCCCGCCCCCAGGTCGGAGAGATCTTCTCGGCGGCGGGCGCCGCCTTCACGAAGCTCGGGGAGCTGACGATGCAGCTGCATCCCGTGGCCGACTCTTCCCCCGCGGGGTACGTGAGCCGGGCGGGCGCGCCGACTCGGCCACCGACGCGGACGCTCTGGGCTGGGGCAGGGGGCGGGCCGCCCTGCGCCGGGCGCCGCGCCGAGCGGGCGCGGAGACGCGCGGGTCGCGGGAGGGCACGGCGGGTGCCCCCGCAGCCTGCGGCTCGCGACCCGGGCCCTGCGGGCTGACCTGAGCGCCGCACGCCGCACGCCGCGGTCGCGGTGCTGTCGGAGAGCCCCGCGGGTGGGGTTGCTTCCAGCGGGCTCCTCACGGCCGCGGCCGCCCGGGGCTCGGGCACAGGCAGGCTTTTTTCGATCGTGGCTGTCGGGACAGGTGTGGTTGGGGGTCCTCAGGATGCCCACAGGGCGTTAAGACCTTTTTCTTTTTCTTTTCTTCTTTTTTTTTTTTTTTTTAAGGAAACCCTCTTTAGGGACCCACGGAAGGGACCCCAGGGACTGGGGGGAGGACGCTGGTGGCTGTGGAATGCACAGCCCGTGGGCTGGCTGCACACCCCCCTTCCCACTTTCCTGTCCCCCTCTCCCCCCTGACAGTGCCAAGTGGACGGAGACGGAGATAGAGATGCTGAGGGCTGCCGTGAAGCGGTTTGGGGACGATCTTAATCACATCAGCTGTGTCATCAAGGAACGGACAGTGTGAGGGAGGGTGGCCGGCAGAGGAAGGGGGGTGGGCACAGTCTTCCTGCACACCCGCGGTCCATCTTCCTGAGAACCCCCTTGCAGCTCGACGGCCTTTCCTACCTCGCTGCTAGCTGTGTTAGCGCGGGCTCGAAGACTAAGAATAAAAGAGTGGGTCAGAAGTTACTGAAATGCTGTCGTGACCAGGACCTTCCGAGAGTTTTATTTCGGGTTGCCTGAGATGCCTAGCAGCCAAGTTCGGCGACGGGAGTCCCCTGGCGGTTTACACAGCTCCTCCGAGCTGCTGCCACCGTGTTTCTGGGGGTGCTGTGACGCTGAACTAGCTGATTGGAGCCCACCCCTAAGTCTCCGTCTGCCTGTGGGTCACCAGAGCTCACCTGGTGGCCTTCCGCGCCCGCACACCTGTCCCACAAGAGAAGTGGGACGCGGGCCTTCCCCACTGCGCGGTTGAGGTGGTCCACTCCTCACATCCCGTCTGCCCTGAGTGTGTGCAAAGCTTCAGGAGAACACGAGAACCCCACCGATGGCTGGGGCCCTTACCTCGGTGCTCATGAAGGGCTCCCCAGTATTCCTTCAGAGTGGCCCGTTAGCCCTGCCCTTCCCCCCCCTTCTTCCCTCAGGCGCTCTGATGACTCCCTAACCTGCTCTCTCTTCTCTTCAGGGCCCAGATAAAAGCCACCGTGAAGCGCAAGGTGTACGAAGACTCCGGCATCCCCCTTCCGGCCGAGTCGCCCAAGAAAGGGCCCAAGAAGGTGCCATCCAGTGTCCTGTCACCTCCTCCAGCTGCCCCTGCACCAAGCGGCTCCAGTGTCCCTGAGGCCGGGGGTCCCCCCATAAAGAAACAGAAGGCTGGTGAGGGCTGCCGAGTGGCTACCTGGGGGTCAAGGTCCTGTCTGAGGTTCAGTGAGAGAATCGGGTGGGTCAGAGAAGGGCCAGTCTCTTTTCCTTTCCCTGTCAGGGTTCCCTGAGAGTGGCTCAGGAGGCAGAGGGAGGGGGAGCCGGGGGGCAGTCAGAGAACCTAGAACCTAGCTTATGCCATCCCCCGCCCCCCCCGCCCGCCCAGACGTGACACTCAGTGCTCTGAACGACTCCGATGCCAACAGCGACCTGGTGGATATTGAAGGGCTGGGAGAAACCCCTCCAGCCAAGAAACTCAACTTCGACCAGGGTAGGAGTCCTCCTCCTCCCACGCCCACACCAGCTGGAGGGGTGGGGGGATGGTCTCCGCAGGAGCCCCCTCCCCGGTACAGAGGCTTGGGAAGAGCAGGTTCCCTGGTACCCTGTGCAGGGGATCGGGTCAGCAAGGAGCCGGGTGCTCGGGGAAGGTGGGAGTGGTCTTGGAAGCAGGTGCTGGGGGAGGGTGGTCTTGGAAGCGTACTTGGGGCTCACTCCATCTCGGCCCATTTTGCTTCCTGTTCCAGACAGCCTGACCCTGGATTCTGGCCTTCTCGTGACCTCAGCTGACCCTCCTCTACTCTCTCGCTGAGCCTCCCACCTCCGACTCCTCTCACTGTTCCCCCTGGACCTGTGGATCGCCCGGGACTCTGAGCAAGCCTGCACGAGAGGGACGGTCACAAGGCTGCTGGGGCCACACACCCCGCCGTTCCTGTACGCGCATCTGCCCCCGAACTCCTCTGACCTCCACCCGATGGACTTTTTTATACAGAAAACAATAAAGATTGCCCTCTCTGCCTGGTGCCTGCAGCGTCACGTGATTGGGGTGCGGTGGGCAACGGCCTCCCTCCTGAGGCCCCGGGGCTCGGCCCCTCCTTGTGGGTCTCACCACCCTGCCTGGAGCAGCACAGCCCATATTGGCAGACTCTGTGCCCAGTGCCAATATTTCTGTGCTGCTAGAGCCAGGGAAGCTGGGTGTGGGCAACAAAGACTCAGTCCACTCTCCAGAGGCCGAGCCTAATCCCAGGACCTCTGGCAGTCCGTATTCCTGAGGCCGCCCCGGGGAGTTGAGAGGGGCCATTTCCAATGCTCCCAGGACACCCCCCCTCCCCGCCTCCACCTCACAAGAAGGCCCAGATGTTTTCTGTGTTGCTTCTCCAGGGTGGCCTCCCAGGGCCAGGCCTCGGCGGTGCCTCCCCCACCCTCGCTCTAACACCACAGTGTGGTTTGGACGTGGCCACAGAGCCGTGCAAACCACAGTGTGCTGCTGGGGCGGGAGCAGGACTGGGGTGGCTCGAGAGGAAGGGAGCACAAGATGGTGCCGGGAAGACCCCCACCACCAAGAGCGGGGACCTAGAGAAGGCTTAGAAGGCAAACATGGCCCCAAGAAGGGTTGCTGGGGCAACGAGGAACCAGGGCGAGGAGCTGGCAGGCCACAGGAGGGAGAGGGGCCTAAGGGCTGAGCCCGCCGTGGGATACGACTGGAGCCACCTTCCCTCCACAGGAACTCTGCTCAGGGGATCCCTCGGGTGGGGTCAGAGGCAGAGGAAACGGAATGACTCTGGGGGCCAACACACTGCCTCCCGACTCAGCAAGGGCAGGGACCCAAGGCTTCCTGTGTCCGTTCCTCCCCTCCCTGGGTCAGAACCCAAGAGAAAGCAAGGAGAGACAGAAGGCCAAGGACAGCAGGGTTGGGAGTTGGCAGTCCAGAGGTGGTGGGGCCGGAACATGGTGGGGAGAGGGGGGCCGGAAGTCGCCCTGGGCCCTGGGCCTGCCACAAGATGGAGGCCAAAGGCAGGAAATGGAGGCCAGGGGGAAAGGGGAGCAGCAGGGCCCAGGAAGAGGGCTGTCTGGACCTGGGGGCCAGGTACTCAACCCCCAGCACTGTTCCCACTCCCCAGCGCCCCCCAGGACCCACACCCGACCCCCCGCGACAACCCCCATCAGCCCATCCACCAGGCCCAGGAAGGCGGGCCCACCCCAGAAAGCCACGTTTAAGCTGAGACAAACATGGCTCTCCCCACCCCCACCCTAGGCCTTCCCTCAGCCTTTTCCTCCTGTCCAGGACATGATTTTTATAAAAGGACCCCACAGAAAGCAAAATCCAAGGGCCAAAATCCCTTCCACAAATCAAAATAACACCTTCTGCAAACCAAAAGTTTTCCTCCTACCTCCCATGCCGCCCTCTACCACCCCCCTGCCGACACACCCCCCAAAACTCTTAGCAATCAGAAAGATCTAAGATGGTGGGTGTAAGCAGTCTTTTTAGGCCCCGGGGGACGCCAGACCCCCTCCCTCGAGACCCCTGTCTGTCCTGCCCCAAAGCCTGCCAAGGCCTCCTGCTCCTCACTCCAACCTCCACGGCCCCCCCAAACTCAGCAGCTGCCCCCAGCTCCCAATCTCGGCAGAGCCTTTGTGGGGGTGAGACAGAGATGAAACACTGTGCTAACGGCTGGGGATGTTGGGGGGAATTCTGGTCTCAGCCTTTGGTTTCTTTCTGGGGGGCTGCGGTTCGGGGCACAAGGGAAAGCCTCTCCGATCATCCCCCCAGTTCCAAGACTGACAAAGCCCAACCCCACCCCAGCACGCACCTCCAAACCTCCCCCCCAACCGCCACGTCTCTCCTGAAAACAGGGGACACTTTCCTCCCCACTTACCTCAGCTACTCTCCCCTGAGATCCTGGTCCCCTATTTTGAAGGGAGCAAAATTTGGGGTGCATCCCTCACATTTGGGGTGCAGGAGAAAGGAGCCGCCCCAGTCGCATCGCTGGCCTCCTTCCTCTCGGCTGGCTCAGGGAGTGGGGAGTGCCCTAGGGAGGGGGGACCCCCACAAGAGAGCTCAGAAGGGGGTTCCTCCATTCCCAGTCAGAATTGGGGACACCCCCCCAAACCCGTCCCAGCCCATCCGTCTCCAACTCGGCGGGAGAGGCAGCTGCAATGCCCCAGTCAGATTCCCCCAACACTACATTCCTCACCCCATCTAGAGGGGTCCTGGGGGCCTCAAAAAATCCCAAAAAAATCTAGGATGTTGGCAGGACGGTCCTGGACTAGCACCCCAAATTTGGGGTCCTCAGATACCCCCGTTTTTTCAGGAAAATTCCGTCTTTCACCTGCCTCCCGCCAGCCCTGCTCTGTCCCGATGCCAATTTTGGAAGTCACTCCCTCCTCCTCCCCGTCTCTCAGGCCCCCCCGCTCCGGGGCGAGGGTCCAGGAAACCTGGCTTCCAGACCGGGGGGGCACTCCTCGAAGGGCCAGGGGCCAGGAGGTCAAGCTCATAGCCCTAGTCTTAGGGAAGCAGGAAAGCCCGATCCTCCCCTCCCCTCCCCCCTGGCTGGTCTCCGTGGTGGTTTAAGGAAAGCCTGAAGGATTGGAATCTGCCATTGCTGTTGCACAGGCAGGTTTTCTGCCTTGGGTTGGGGGGGTGGGCGGTGGGAGGGAGGGAGGGGAGGAGAGCCGAAGAGAGCAGGGACCCAGGCGTGCAGAGCTGGCCTGGCTTACCCCCTCGCCCCTCCGGCCGTGGGGCACCCCTCCCCCCACCCACCTCACCCGCATTCCCAGTCCTCTGTCTGCTTTCTGTTTGGGGCTCTTATCCTGGAAACTCAGGGTACAAGAATCACCTCCTCGCACCCCCGCCACCACCTCTCCTTGCCAAAGTTCCAACAGCACTGTCCTAGTAGGGGTGTTCACTTTACCACGGGTTACTCCATTCCCCCCCACACCTTCCCAGAAAGTGAGGTGTGCTCCCTTAAGAAACTGGGGTTCAGAGTCTGAAACTGCCTTCTCTCTGTCAGATCTATCCAGGTCACATATAAATAAGAGGAGATACACTACCCACTACCTTTCCAAATTTCTCCCTTCAAGTCCTGGGCATAATTGGGGGTCCAGTAAAGGAAGAGACTTCTAGAATCTGGGGTGAGAGGGAGCTAGCAATAAGCAAAGGACACCCCAAACCAGCATCATGCTCCAAATTAAGTGACCCCCCCAAATCAGGCTCACCTTACGACCCACCCCTCGGCTTCATCAAATACATCCAAACAGTGACAGAACACCCCCAAATAATGACACCCCAAAACTTTAGTCTTCTACCCTGCGCCCTCACCTTGTGTCTCCCCCTGGGAAAAGCAAGCTTCGTGGCTATCTGTGTACACACAGGCCACTCTGCCTTCAAAGGAAGCTTCCACAACATTCAAGTACAAAGGTCTGTTTCCCCTCAGTGACCCACAATCACACACAAGGCCTTTCAAACCTGCTCCCAGCTTCCTATTATGTCCCACCTCAAGCTAATAAAAAACTCCAGGTTGAATTTCATGTCCCCTCAAATCTAACCCCATCCTTGAAACGTACATGGCTTCCCAAAACAGACTGTACCCCAAAATCAGCATGACTACTCTACTTGAAATCAGACTGTCCAGACACATCAGTGACTATGAATCCGCAACACAAAACCCTCATCGGCCTCCCGGAGCACGCCTAGCAGGTTGTCCTGACATTCCAAGATGACAATCTCCAAATTATGGGGGTCAGAGTCCCCCCAAAACTAACATAGCCTCAAAATCAGCTCCCTGCCTCAAACGTGCCACTGGCGCCTAGGCTCAGGCCTTCTGAATGCAGCCCCCAGTGCCCAGAACGACCAACTAACTCAACAACCCTTAAAAAACATACACTCCACAGCAGACCAGGTAACCCAAAATCAACTCCATCCCGATACCAAAGGGAGCCCCCAGTCGGACTCCCACCTCCAGACTCAGCAGAGGCCACAGTAACCCTCACATACAAAAGCCACATCACGGTCCTGAATCCCGGGGGGGTCCCAGATTCCCAGTTTCTCCGCAGTTCTTTCCTGCACCCAAACAAAGACGCCCTCGGGTCAGAGAAAGACACCGCAGGCCCGTAGGCAGCTCCATGGATAATGGCCGGTCATTCCCGCGCACCTGTGGACTCCATGGAACCCCATGCAAGTCCTGCTCTGCAGCTAGAAGTCAGCTCTGCACCCCTCCTCCAAATAAACATCGCGTCCCCCCAACCTCTCCCCAAACAAAATATGAGGGTGGGACCCGTGCCTATCTCCCAGATCAGGGACCTCCAATGAGGGTTATCGGTTATCCGGCCCCTCCTGCCCCCTCTCCCTCCTTTTACCCCCGAGGCCCTCCCTGTTTTCCCTTCCCTCTGTCCACCCCACCCAGCCCGCAGATTAATGTTCGCTAAAAATTCACCTCTACCGACAGATAACAGGGTCTAGCTTCATGAGAAAGGAGAACCCTGAGCTCCCAGGGCTCAGACCCCACTCCTGGTCCCACCAGTTCCCTTGCTCCCAGAGCCCGCGGATTTCTCACCCCAGATTAGGAACCCCCGCCTCGGAGGAAAGTCCCCTCTGTCGCCTAACTCTCCCTCCCTTCGCCCAGCCTTCGTCCCCCCACCCCACCCCACCCCCCAGGAGACAGAGGGACAAAGTCAACCAGCGCAAAGGGGAGGAGGACGAAGGCGTCCGCCTCTAGACCGAACGGATCCTGCGGCCCGGTCCGAGGGGACCCCAGCCGGGCGGAGACGGCGAGGCGAGGCTAGTGCTCGTCCGCCCCCTGGCGGAAGGAGTCGGACACTGCGGGGGTTTGCCTACTTGCCGCGCTGGACCGGGGCGTTCCGCCAGCCTCCGAGCGAGCGTAGCCGACGGGCGGGTGCCCGAGGCCCTAGTGAGCTGGGACGGGGGGAGGGCGAGCGGGCTTTGGGCGGGAGTCTGTCTCTCTGGATCCCTACAAGGATTCAGAAGGGAGTCGGGAGCGAGAGTCCGGACGCCCAGGTCTCCTGAGCGTCTCTCGGCCCCCACCCGGGGCTTTCCCCACCTCCTCGAGGGGAAGCAGCTGGCGGAGCCGTCCGGTCGCAGGACAATGAAAGGAAACGAACTAGAAATCATATCCGCCCCCTCCCCGCCCCGCCCGATCAGAGCCCCCCTTTCTGCAGGCCCTGCTAGAGGGCCGTGTCATTCGCACCGCGCCCTCCCGCTGTCTGGGACCCCGCGCGAGCGCGCCGGGGCCTCCCCAAACCGGGTGCCTCGCTGGGTTCCCTCTTATCTCCCCTGACACCGTCCGTGGGAAGGGGGAATTGTGCTGCATTCACTCTCCAGTTAACAGGCACCCCCCTTCCAAAAGCCAACACACGGATTTTCGCTGCCCAGGGCCCCTCGACGACCCGGGTCGCCCCTATTTCCGACATCGCTATCCCCGGCCTCCTCCCCAATGCCAGTGTCCCCTCGCCGGTCCCACTTTCAGTGGCCCGAGACCCCTTACGTTACGACCACCCAGGGTTTCTGAGGTCCCGCCCTCGGGCCGGAGACCCCGCCCCGGGCTCGCCATCTGGAGAGCGAGGGAGGAAGGAAGGATACAGACCCAGGCGTTCACCCCACCTCCACCCCCGCCCCCGCCATCCCGGCCAGATAAAGGAGCCGACGCCGGGAGGGGAGAGAGACCCCGCCCCCCCCAGAAGAGACGCCGCAGCCCCTGCGGGACGGGGGTAAGAACGACAGACCGAGGGAGCCGGACTCCTGGGTTCCCGAAAAGGGTTGCTGATGGTAGGAAGACCGAGGCCCGGTGCTTGGGCTGAACGAGGGGTCCGGGACTAGACAGGAGTGGAATTCCGTGCTTCAGAGAGGGTGCCTGGGTGGGAATTTGGAGGGGTGTGGACGCGGGCCGTCCGGGGTGCCCGGGCAGGTCGGACGCCTGAGATTGAGGCGCGCGGTGAGGCCGAGGGGAGCGGGGTGCTGCAGCGGCACGAGCAGTCGAGCCGAGGGCGCCGCGGGCCGGACTCCCCGCGCGGGCACCGTGGAGCCTAGCGGGGAGGCGAGCGCCGGTGGGCTGGGGACGGAAAGAACTAGACGGACCCCACGAGGCTGCGCGAGCCGGGCGGGGGGCTCGGCCCGGGCTGCACGTCGGCCGGAGGGGCGAACTGCGGAGGGAAGGTGTCTGAGCACCGCCTGGGTCGCTGAGCCCTTTCCCGGGCACCCGCAGGCCTGCGTCGCCATGGGTTCCACCGGCGCCCCGGAGGGCGCGCTGGGCTACGTGCGCGAGTTCACCCGCCACTCCTCCGACGTGCTGGGCAACCTGAACGAGCTGCGCCTGCGCGGGATCCTCACCGACGTCACCCTGCTGGTCGGCGGGCAGCCCCTGCGAGCTCACAAGGCGGTTCTTATCGCCTGCAGGTTCGAGGACGGGGTGGGGGGGGGGGGGGGGGCGGGACCCAATGGGAAAGGGGTGGTGTCATGAGGGCATCCGGGAAGGGATCCGGAGCCAAGCCTCCGGGGAGCAGGAGGCTGAGCGTCGAGTCAAGCGCGTCGGGGAACTGGGGGGATGATAGGGAGGAGGTGGGGCTTCCTACAGCGCGGCGTGTCTCCCTGGGTTCCCCAGGCCCTGACGTAGCCTATCTGCCTTCTCTGCAGTGGCTTCTTCTATTCAATTTTCCGAGGCCGCGCAGGCGTGGGGGTGGACGTGCTCTCCCTGCCCGGGGGCCCCGAAGCCGGAGGCTTCGCTCCTCTCCTGGATTTCATGTACACGTCACGCCTACGCCTCTCTCCTGCCACTGCACCCGCCGTCCTCGCGGCCGCCACCTACTTACAGATGGAACACGTGGTCCAGACCTGCCACCGTTTCATCCAGGCCAGGTGAGGGGGGCCCCCCCGCTCGGTGTCCTCCGTTGGGTGAGGCATCCCAGGTGTCAAGGGTAGAGGCCAAGATCAGGAAAGAGCACTAATATCCATTGCACCTTTCCCAGCTATGAACCACTGGGCATCTCCTTGCGGCCTTTGGAGGCGGAACCCCCGAGGCCCCCAACGGCCCCTCCACCAGGCAGCCCCAGGCGCTCTGAAGGGCATCCAGACCCACCTACCGAGTCTCGCAGCTGCAGCCAAAGGCCCCCCAGCCCAGGCAGCCCAGACCCCAAGGCCTGCAACTGGAAAAAGTACAAGTTCATCGTGCTAAACTCTCAGGCCTCCCAAGCAGGGAGCCTGGCAGGGCAGAAGAGTGCTGGTCGCCTGTGCCCCCAAGCCAGGCTCCCCAGCGGCGACGAGGCTTCCAGCAGCAGCGGCAGTGAAGAAGGACCCATTCCCGGTCCCCAGAGCAGGTACAGACCCTGGAACCTCAGGAACTGACAGAGGCCAGCCTCAGCTGGGAGGCAGGGCCAGCAGGCCTGGGTGGTCAGGAGCGGGGAGGGAGGGGGTGGGACTTCCGAGGCACCATCGGTTTGGGGTCACTGGTCAGTGTTGGCTAACCTCCAGAGGGTAAGCCAGCCTCTGGCCGAATTCTCCAGGCCAGAACCCCTCCCCACCCCCCAATAAAATCTCTGGGCTTGCCACCTGCCTAGGCTCTCTCCATCTGCTGTCACGGGACACTTCAAATGTGCGGCTCCAGTCAATACCCATCTTCTCACAGCCCCGGCTCAAGAGACCCCTGCATCGCAGTCTGGGCGGGCTTGTCCGACACCAGGTCAGAGTGCCCTTGGCTTTTCTCCTCAGGCTGCTCAAGGCCAGTTCGGGCCAAAAGGAAAGGCCGGTCCCAATTACTGCAAATTGGAATCACCTAGGGAGCTCTTAACAACCCCATTGCCCAGGTCACACCCCACAGATCAGAGTGTCTGGACGTGGGAGCCAGGAATCAGTATTTCTTTTAAAGCTTCCAATGAGCCGCCGAGTTCAGGAACTTTCGGCCTATTCCCATCAGGGCCGAGTGGTGGGCCCAGGGCTTGGCAGGGCCTCTCCGGCAAGCTGTCGAGCAGAACAGTGGTCCAAGAGAGGAGAGAGAACAGAATCTTCACCCAGCACCTGGGGCCTCTACCTACCACCATCACTATTTTTTTTTTTTAAGATTTTTAAAATTTATTTGACAGAGGTCACAAGTAGGCAGAGAGGCAGGCAGAGAGAGAGGAAGGGAAGCAGGCTCCCCAATGAGCAGAGAGCCCGATGCGGGGCTGGAGCCCAGGACCCTGGGATCTTGACCTGAGCGGAAGGCAGAGGCTTTAACCCACTGAGCCACCCAGGCGCCCCCCACCACCAGTATTGAAGAGATTAGCAGAGTGGTCTGAAGTCAGACAGACATGAAGTCAGACCCTGGCTTGGCCTCTTATGAACCATGTGACCCTGAGTAAGTCAAATGAGCTCCAGAGCCTTAACCGTAAGTTGGGGGGAAAGAAAACCCACTAGGAGTGTGGCTTGAGGACTCACTGGAATTGTCATTACCCACACCCCTCCCAGGAAGTGAACCGTTCAGCTGCCAGAACTGTGAGGCAGTGGCTGGGTGCTCGTCGGGGCTGGACCCCTTGGCTCCTGGGGGTGAGGACAAGCCCTACAAATGTCAGCTCTGCCGGTCTGCCTTCCGCTACAAAGGCAACCTGGCCAGTCACCGCACGGTGCACACAGGTAAGGGAGGAGAGGGCCCCAGCCCTCCTGCCCGCGGGCGTCCTAGGGCCGAGTCGCTGACCTCCAGGCCTCCCTGCCCTCAGGGGAGAAGCCCTACCACTGTTCCATCTGCGGAGCCCGCTTTAACCGACCGGCCAACCTGAAAACGCACAGCCGCATCCATTCGGGAGAAAAGCCCTACAAGTGTGAGACCTGCGGCTCGCGCTTCGTGCAGGTGCGGGGCGCGTCGGGGAGCCCGCTCCGGGCAGATCTGCCAGAGGGCGGGGCGCGCCGTCGGGAGGGGGGGGTGCCTCCCGGACGCGCGGTCTGAGGTCCCCCTGCCCTCCCAGGTAGCGCATCTGCGCGCGCACGTGCTGATCCACACCGGGGAGAAGCCCTATCCTTGCCCTACCTGCGGCACTCGCTTCCGCCACCTACAAACCCTCAAGAGCCACGTTCGCATCCACACGGGGGAGAAGCCCTACCACGTGAGTGCCCGCCCCGCCCCGGCGTTTACCTGGGGGCGGGCCCCTGGGAGGAGCGGGCCTGGGGCTCTGGGCGCTCTCCGAAGTGGGCGGAGTCCTGGAAGATAAGGGGCGGGCCCGGGGCCGGGAATCGCGCGCGCGCGCGCGCGCGCGGGGAGAAGTTAGGCTCCGGACTGGGTGTCGTCCGGGGGGCGGAGCTAGGGATGGAAGGGGCGGGGCCCAGCTCTGCGGCTCCCGCGGAGGACCTGGGCAGACGCGAGGGCCCAAGAGCCTCTCTCCCGCGGAGAGCTGGCCTGGACGGCTGTCCCTCCGGGGTGGTTGTGGAGGGGGCGGGAGCTGATCCCGCTGTCCCCCCACAGTGCGACCCCTGCGGCCTGCATTTCCGGCACAAGAGTCAGCTGCGCCTGCATCTGCGCCAGAAGCACGGAGCGGCGACGAACACCAAAGTGCACTACCACATTCTGGGGGGGACCTAGCTGCGCGCGCCGCCGGATCCCACGAGCTTCCCGGAAACCCGGCGAGCTGCGGGCTTGGGCGTGGGGGGCGTGCAAGGCCCCTCGGGAGTCAGAAACGGCCACCACCTTGAATTCTCGCTGGGGAGAGCAGGGGTGGCAGGTCTGCGCTTGGTCTGCCTCTGTTTTGCTGGTCAAAACCTCTTCCCCACAATCCAAGTTGTTCCCGAGGAGACAGCCAGCTGGGAGCTGCGGGGGGTGGGGGGGGCGGGCAGGGGAGAAGGGCGGGAACGGCCCTCCACCTGCAGCACCCCTCTCATTTGGTTTCTCTGTAAATATAATTTATTGAGGCCTGTGGGTGGCACCAGGGCCTTCATGCCATGGCATTTCCCACATCCCCCTTCCAGAAGTGTGATCCAAGGTGGCCTGAAGCACAGTGTGTGGGGTCACAGCTCTGCTGGCAGAGATGAGCACTTGGCTGTCTCCTTTGGCTTGACTGTTTCATGTGTATGCTTGTCGCAACTTCATCTTCAGAGTTGTTTCTCCTGTCCGTGTGCTTGTCGGTGCATTGGGAATGGAGAAAGGGTCTCTCTGTGTCCTGTCCCTCCCAGTCTTAGGTCTGGAACCTTATTTGTTCTAGGGCAGCTCTGGGGACTTGTGGGGTTGTGGAATTGGGTCAGGAACCCTCTTTGGTATTCTGGGTATTGGAGGTTCTCTAGCGGGCTAGAACTGCATATAGACTCCCCTCTAGTTCCAAGACTTAGAGGACCATTTTTATTTTTTGTTTTTGTTTTTGTTTTTGTCTTTGTTTGGTGAGCCAGAAATGGAGGTCTGGTCACCTCGGTTTGGCTCCACTGTGTCGATCTGCCGTGTGCTGGGCTTTAATTGAGCCCAGAATCCTCCCACTGGGGCCTGTTCTCAGCACTGGGTTGATCTCTTCCTTATCAGAGATGACACAGCCTTTTCTGATTCTGCCCAGACTGGAAGAATGCTATGACCTATGGGAGAATTATTAAACTCTATCTTGACTAAGAGATAAAGAGCCATGACCAGGCCTTAACTGTAGAGATGTCTGGGTTCCAATGTTCCTTGGGGTTCTCTCTACCTGAGACAAGTCCCTTCTTCATTTAGTGGGTTTTTGGACATCATCTGACAAGTGTCCAGATTCCAGAAACTTCTTTCCCTCTAGAAGTCACAGGCACCTGGTATTTTTCTGACCTTAGAAAAGCTAGGTCTGTGACCTGGCCTTCCTGTCACTGCATTCCTGTCTGGAACTGGTGAATGCACTAGAACCTTCCACAGGGAGAGAAAAGGGGCTGAGTTCTCTTCTGGATTTGCTGTAGTTTGTGATTATAATTGGGATTACTGTTGGGATTAGAGATTTACAAGATTTAGAAGAGTAATTGACTGGTGGTCCTTCTAGTTGACCAAGTATGTCTGAGTAGGATTAAGAGGCTGGTTGAGGGGCACAGTCTCCATTGTAGGTCAGGTAAGTAGAAAGTTGGGAATGGGGTTGCCTCTTAACTAGATGGAATGTCTGGAATGTGAGATGATACTCTGAAGCCTTCATTTACAGTCCTTCCCCTGCTGTCTTGGGACCTGTTTGATTGTGGGGTATGGATGGAGGGTAAGGAGCACTTTGAAATTTGCAAGGTGGGCTTCCACGAGCTGGGTCAGGACTAATTGCCGCCACTTGAGGACCAGTGAGAAAGCAACTTTTCTTTATCATTCCCTCTTCCTCCCCACTGCAGAACGGAAGCAGGGAGAGATCGCAACAGAGAGATATTAGAAGGAACCATGATTGATTTTTTTCCCCCAATTGGATGGGCAGGTGGAGGTCACTCGTAGGGGTGGAAATGTTAGATCTTGCAAGATCCAAATCTTGGAATAAAGATGACTCTCTGTGCTGCCTACTGTGTCCCGGGTTCTTGCCTGGGAGGATCTGGGAATGGGGTGAAAACGGGGCAGGGGTGGGGGGAGGGTTCTTCCCTCCTAGATTCCGTCTTGTGTTCTGTGCCCATTCAACTGCCTCATCCCATCAGACACTTCAAATGGCCCTTGTTCTCCCCTGCCCTGCCCTTGCCTTCCAGCTCATTGTGTAGGAACCGGTGACTTCATGAAGTTTCTCCGGAGCCACCTGCATCCTGCGGCTCTGAAGTCACTTCCTGCCCGAGGTGTGGAGGCAGCAGGGAGAAACCAGGAAGCCACTAATAATACCAGGAGCCTGGGGGATGCATCCGTGCTGGGATCTGAATGCTTGGGACAACCCCCCCCCCAACACCACCACCAGCCCCCCCAAGGAAAATGGACAGGACTTGGGTCCCCTGAGGACAGTAGAGCATGCAGATGGCAGGGAGAAGGTGAAGCCTGTGGTCAGGCCCTTCTGCCCCTCCCCCAGCAACGGGGCCTTGGAATCGACCCAGCGCCCAGGCGGTGCTTCTCTTCCACCCTTTCCCTGTCCCGTTGTGTCCTGGGTGTGCAGCTCTGTTCTGCCGGGGGCAGAGGGTCACAATTCTGCTAAGTTCCCTCCCTTTTCGGACTTAAAATTCCTCATCTGGGGAATAAGTCCATTTACGTGGTGTTCAGTTCCTGCCCACATTTACAGTGTGGGGTTTTGTTTCTCCATCTTAAAACTCATGACCTAGATGAGAGCTATTTCTAAGTAAAACATAAAACAAAAAGCCTACACTAAAACCTCCCTCCCCACCTGGACCCTAGCCACTTCAGCTTATGCCCTGTCGAAAACGAAATCAGCTAATATTACTTAACGCGCGGTACCCATCAGGTCCTAAACTAAACATTCTTGTGCATGGCCTTTCGAATTCCACTCCCCTGATAACCCTCAAGAGCAGGTACCATTATTATCCCCAATTTACAGTCGGGAAAACCAACTGAGAGGCTTGACATCTTGGTGATCCTATGTTCTCTGTGTACATAGTGTCCTTGTATACAGCCACATCGATGGCCTCCTCTTGGCCTATTTCCCACCACCCAACATGTTGACCCCACTTAACAAAGTTTGGGGGGGTATGATTATTTTTATTTCCCACATATAAAATTATAGGGCTCGGGGCGCCTGGGTGGCTCAGTGGTTAAAGCCTCTGCCTTCAGCTCAGGTCATGATCCCAGGGTCCTGGGATCGAGCCCCACATCGGGCTCTCTGCTCAGTGGCAAGCCTGCTTCCCCCCTATCACTCTGCCTGCCTCTCTGCCTACTTGTGATCTCGATCTCTCTCTCTCTCTGTCAGATAAATAAATAAAATCTTTTAAAAAAATTATAGGGCTCAATATTCTTTTTTAAAATTACACAGCCCAGGGGTGCCCAGGTGGCTCAGTTGGTGACGCCCTGGACACGTCATCTCAGCTCTGGTCATGATCTCAGGATGGTGAGAGAGAGAGAGCCCCATGTCAGGCTCTACACTCTGCAAGGAGCCTGCTTAAGACTCTCTCTGCCCCCAGGTCCCCCCACCAAGTCCCCCCCCCCAACCTTTGCGTGCACATGCACACTCTCTGTAAGTAAACAGACAAAAAACAGCCTCCCATGTGTCACTTGTCTGGGTATGAGCCCTTGAGCCCAAGTTGCAAGGTCAAGGTCCTGGGGGGCAGGAATTATAAGGAAGAAACAAAGCCAAGCCATTAGTGTTAAATCAAGTGGAGAGACTGGATACTGGTTGAATAGGAGGGGCTGACCACCCCGTGATAAGAGCTTCCCTCTTAGGACAACCCCATCAGGAGATCAGAACCTGCTGTTAGGAAATAGTTTTACCAGAGGGCGGAGGAAAAGGTTTCAGCCCCACTGAGGAAGGGGTGTAGGTGGTGCTGGGAGGGCTCTGAGTGCGTCCACGGCCGCCCTTCCTCTCCTGAGTTATTTTTGGTCTCTGTGACTTGTAGATTTCCTGTTAGCGAGGACAGAAGCAACAGGAACCGACTTGCCACTGCAGACACAAGTGCCCGCAGTCCAACAGTCCGTTTCCCCAGTCTCTTGCCCGGCCCCGGAGCCCCTCGGGGATCCGGGCATCGGGGTTCTAGTGTGCCCGGGCGCTGGGACAGGCATTTCGTTTGAGTCTCAGCGCAGAACCCCTACTCGCTCCGACCTCACCTCGCACTGGGCCCCTCATTCAGCAAGCACTGGGGTCCTCCTCTCCTGAACCGGTTTACCCCCCACCCCACCCCCATGAGCTCCCTTCGTGAGGGTCTTGGTGCGGGATCCTGGACTGATTGGCTGGTGAGGTGGACGGGACACGCAACAACCCCCGGGCAGGTCCCTCGGTCACGCGGGGCCCAACGAGTCGGCCTCCCGCGGGACCCCCCCGACGCATGCGCCCCACTCACTGTCCGGGTCCAGAACCGAGCTCTAAGCCCCGCCCTGCCCTCCTGGCTCCACCCCCACCCCCTCCGCTCGAGGGTCCCGCTTCCCCACTGGCCCGCGGTGGACAGGGATGACAGCCGGTAGCTGCCGATCTCAGGGATCGCAGCGATAAGACGGATTGATAACCGGCACCGAGGCTGGGGCGCTGCAGAGCCTGCGCCCAGCCCCAGGGCCGCCTCCCGGCTCCAGGCTAAACGTCGGGGCCCCGCCCGGGCCCGTCCCGCCCAGGCCTCGACCGGCTGCGCGCGGCCCACGGAGCCCCGCCCCCGGGAGCCTCTGGCGCGGAGGCCGCCGGCTCTCCCCACCTAGGCTGCCCGGCCCGGGGAGAGGCGCAGGCGTCCGCCGCAGCCTCCCTGCCTCCGGGGCTCGTCGGTGCCTTCCTCTGCCCCGGCAGCAGCCTGGCCTCCGCCGCGCCGCTGCGCGGCCCGGGGGGGGTAAGCGTGGGGGGGGGTCCCGCGCCCTGCTCCCAACCGGGCTGCGCGGAGTGGCGGCAGCCCCGTGCCCTCGCCGATGGCGCCCAGGGCCGAGCCCCCCGACGGGGGCTGGGGGTGGATGGTGGTGCTCTCCGCGTTCTTCCAGTCGGCGCTGGTGTTCGGGGTGCTCCGCTCCTTCGGCGTCTTCTTCGTGGAGCTGGTGGCGGCGTTTGAAGAGCAGGCGGCGCGGGTCTCCTGGGTCGCCTCCATAGGGATCGCCGTGCAGCAGTTCGGGAGTGAGTGCCGCGCCCGGGTCCGCCTCGCTCCGTGGGACCGGGAGGGGGGTGCGGGCACGCTGGAGAGGAGAGGGCGGGGCTGGGGAGGCTACTGGCCGAGGACGCCGGAGAGATCCTCGCACGACTGTCTTCCTCTCTCTCAGGTCCCGTGGGCAGTGCCCTGAGCACGAAGTACGGGCCCAGGCCCGTGGTGATGGCGGGGGGCATCTTGGCTGCGTCGGGGATGCTGCTCGCCTCCCTTGCTACCTCCTTGACCCACCTGTACCTCAGTATCGGGCTGCTCTCAGGTGAGACCCTGGACAAGGGCAGGAGAGGCCAGCTGCCTCCCGACTTTCACCTTCTTCCTGCCAGCTCCGAGCGGCTAAGGAGGAGCGGATGGAAGGTTTTGGCGAGCGCCTGTGCCCGGAAGGGAAGGATGTCTTGAGAGTGTTGACTAAAGTGATCAGCATGTGCAGGGATATTGAGAAATTCAGAGATGTGGAGGCCAGAATTTGCAAGCCCGGGGCTGGTGGGGCTGGAGTGTCAGAGGAAGAATGACCATGAAGTTGTGCCAGGCACCGTGGCTGCAGAGTAGATGCCATAATCCTAGTTTACAAACACAGAAAGGTTCTCAAAGCTTATGTAACTTGGCAGACGGAGATCATACAGCCAGAGTGGTATAGCCCGAGGTATAGATCCGAAGCTGGGATCTAGTTACTGTGCACCCAGTATTTCTAAGCCTCCACAGTCCCATCGGGTGTCTTACGCCTGTCTTGCAGAAGAGGAGACCGAGGCTGGGAGAGGAAATAAAATACACAGGGTTGTACTGCTCAAAAACCGGGCCTGGGCTACCGCAGTGGGATTGCCCGGTGCCCCGGGAGCCCTAAGAGTCCCCCAACCCCTCTCTCTTCCTTTTTGACAGGCTCTGGCTGGGCCTTGACCTTCACTCCGACCCTGGCTTGCCTGTCCCGTTACTTCTCTCGACGGCGATCCCTGGCCACAGGGCTGGCACTGACCGGCGTGGGCCTCTCTTCCTTTGCCTTTGCCCCACTTTTCCAATGGCTGGTCAGCCGCTATGCCTGGAGGGGGGCCCTACTGCTGGTGTCTGCCCTCTCCTTGCACCTGGTGGCCTGTGGTGCTCTCCTCCGCCCACTCTCCCTGAGGGAGGACCCTGTTGTGGGCGGCCCTGCGGCCCAGCTCACCTCCCTGCTGCATCACGGCCCCTTCCTCCGTTATACTGCTGCCATCACGCTCATCAACACTGGCTACTTCATTCCCTACGTGCACCTGCTGGCCCACCTCCAGGATCTGGATTGGGACCCACTGTCTGCTGCCTTCCTACTCTCAGTGGTGGCTGTCTCTGACCTCGTGGGACGTGTGGTTTCTGGGTGGCTAGGAGATGCAGTCCCAGGACCCGTGGCACGACTGCTGATGCTCTGGACCGCCCTGACGGGGGTGTGCCTGGCCCTGTTCCCTGTGGCTCGCGCTCCCACGGCCCTAATGACTCTGGCCGTGGCCTACGGCTTCACATCAGGGGCCCTGACCCCGGTGGCCTTCTCCGTGTTGCCCGAACTGGTGGGGACTGGAAGGATATACTGTGCCCTGGGACTGGTGCAGATGGTCGAGAGCATTGGGGGGCTGCTGGGGGCTCCTCTGTCAGGTAAGGGGGATCGGGTTTCCCCGGGGGGGAGGTGTCACAGCCATGTCATGCAATTTGGGGAGGGGACTAGTGACGTTATACTGTGCATGAATATTGCCCTTGGGGATGGCACAGAACACGGCCTCCATGGCCAATCCGAGCAGCCCGGAAGTGGGTCCAGGGGGTAAGGAAATGGGGGCTGTGGAAAGACTCTGAGGAGCTATGAGGACCCCGTGGCTGGGTATCTACAACTTGGATGCTCAGAGGACCTGGCTGAACTCAGCCAGACATAGCCTGGAGGTGTCTGGCCCTTCCCTTGGCCTACTGGGCCCCCCCGCCAGCTGTCTGAGCTGTTGGGTCAAAGTTCTCCACTGCCCAGATACCAAAACCTTCAGACCCTTAACTTTCTCCTCTTAAATATTAACTGAAAGTGTAGACAGGAGAGCCACGGTTGCTCGAAAGAAAGGCACAGGTGCGTCGGCCCCGTCTGGATACCCAAGTCTCCGCTGGCTGGCTTGGAGGCCCTTCCTGAAGGCAGGAAGGAGGTTGAAATTACCCTCCAAAAATTACATGTAGAAACCTTGGGACACCAGAGTTCTCGAGCTCATCCTGTCCTGCCTAGTGAGTTCGAACTCTTCCGAGATAACGGGCTAAGGGTTACGCTCTTCCCTTCAGCAGTCTCAGGAAGTGACGCTCCCACGTGTGTTCTTTTCTCTCTTGGACCTAGGCTACCTCCGGGATGTGACCGGCGACTACACATTTTCTTTCGTGGTGGCCGGGGCCTTCCTTCTGGCAGGAAGTGGCATCCTTGTCACTCTGCCTCACTTCTGCTCCTCAGTCTCCACCTCCAAGCCCCGGGACCTTGTCACAGAGGCAGTGGACAGCACAGTCTCTCGGACCAAGGACGGGCTGGAAGAGGACTGAACTGCCAAAAGGGGCTGTCAGACCGAGAGGCCAGAGCTTGGCAGCTCCAGATTCTCCTCCTCTGGCCCATCCTCGTGCCCACAGAACCACAGTGCCTTAAGCATCTTGATCGGCTCCCCCACAGGGCAGGCCTGGGGTGGGCGGTGGTCCTGCACGGTGTGCACCAACACCCTAGTATTTTGCTGAGGACTCTCATCTCTTCTTTGCTCCCACAACCTTTACGGAAGGATCCAGGAGCTCAGCCTGCTCCGCTGAGCTGTGAATTAGCTGTGACAACCAAAGGCCAAGAGACTTAATGTGTTTTACATGTGATCTCTAGTGTTGCCCACCAGCTTCCTTCTCGGCGGGCAGGTGCTTGGGAAAGGGGGATGCCCTTCTGAGATAAAACTGAATAAGGAAACGGGGTGATCGCCAGAACCTCAAAAAGACCTGGGGTCTCTATGCTTGGGTTGGCCGAATGGGCTCGTGGCTAAGAAGTGGAGGGAAGGTCCCCACTTTAACCCTGGACTCTGCTGTCTGGCCCACAGACCTCCCCTTTCCTACTGTCTCCCGAGACTTGGAGGACAGTGGTGAGGACACGAAGGTGGGAGGGTGGCTTGGGAGAAGGAGCTGCTGCAGTGAGAGCTGAAGTCTGGTCCAGCATTTCCCTCGGGCCAGGGGAAGGAGCCTGAAATGCAGGGAGGGGTTCGTGGGGGGTCCGGATGGGGCAGATGGCCCCCTTCCTCCTGAGCTCTCACCTCAACACACTGAAGCTGACAGGTTGGCAACTTCTCCGAGCTTCCCTGTGTTTTTATTGTTTTTTGAGAGAGAGGAAAAAAGAGTGACAGTGGAAGAGGGGTAGAGGGAGAGAGAGAGAGTGAGAATCTTAAGCACACGGCATGCCCAGCAGGGAGCCCACTCCGGGCTTTAATCTCAGGACCCTGAGATCAAGACCTGAGCCGACCTCAAGAGTCAGAGGCTTAACTGATCGAGCCCCCCCCCCCCCCCCCCGGGGCCCTTGAATATCTTATGTAGAAGGAATGCTTTCAGCCTCCTAGATTGGCTAACTGTTGGAACTTGCAGGAAACTGGATAGAAATTCTTTGCTGGGGGTGGGGCTCGAACTCGTGGTCAACAAGCAGTGTCCAGAGCGGACTGGGGGCCTCCAGGGGAAAGCAGGGCGACTTGAGGAGTGGGGAGCAGCTCCCCCCTCTCGGGGGGAGGCGTGGCCGGCGGGGAGGCTGGCCGGCAGGAGGGCAGCGCCCGGGGCAGCCCCAAGTAGATGAAGCTGCCGGAGAGGATAAAAGAGCCGCACGCGAGGAAGGAGGCGGTGAAATCTCCCGTCTCATCCCTTAGGAAGCCTGTGAGGAAGGGGAAAGGAATTTAGGGGCCTGGGATCCCGGGGCAGAGGACGGTTGCGAGCGGATCTGTTCGCTCGGGCCCTTACCTGAGAGCGGAGGGCCCAGAAGCCCCCCGAGGCTCATCAGCATCATCACCAGCCCCGTGGCCTGGACCACGCCTCCGACGCCCACCAGCCCCGGGAGCACCCCGAACACCAAGGGCGCGTAGCTTCCCGCGCTGAGCCCGTAGGCCCCGGCCGCGGCCAGCAGGGCCCCCTCGCAGCCCTCCTGGCTGCCCACCAAGGGCACCAGCCCCACGGCCAGCAGCCCCAGCCCGGTCAGGGCCGCGAACACCGCCAGCAGCCGCGAGAGGGGCACCCAGCCCTGGTCCGCCAGCCACCCGCTGATGAGCCGCGCGCCCGCATCCCCCACCGCAGCCACCGCCACCACCAGCGCCGCCCCATACCCGCCCAGGCCCAGGTCTAAAGCGTGAGGGGCCAAGTGCACGTAGGGGACGAAGTAGCCGCCCCCGACCAGGGCTGTGCCCAGGGCGAACACCAAGAAGGCCCGGCGCGCGAAGAGGTCCAGGCCGAGGGCGGCTGAGGGCCCGCGGGGTGGGGCCGGGGGGTCGTCAGGGAGCACCAGGGGTCGCAGGAGGGCGCCACAGGGGGCGAGGTGGAGGGTGACGGCGCCGAGGAGGAGCAGGGCGCCCCGCCAGCCGAAAGAATCAAGGAGGAGCTGCAGGGTGGGCGCCAGGAGCAGCGAGGAGGCCCCGTTGCCCGTGAGGGCCAGCCCCACGGCCAGGACTCGACGGCGGGAGAAGTAACGGGACAGGGTCCCGAGCGCCGGGGCGAACACCAGCGCCCAGCCGGAGCCTGCGGACGGACGGGGCCGGGTGAGGACCGGGACCCGGGACGCGGGCTCCGGCGATCCCGGCCCCGCCCCTCCGAGGCCCCGCCCGTCCAGGAGGCCCCGCCCCCGGAGGCCCCACCCATCGCGGGAGGCCCCGCCCTCGGGCCTCCAGCCCCGGAGAAGCGCCCCTCTCCAGCATCACCCCTTGGGGACCCGGTACCCGTCTCCCCTCACCGGCAAGGACGCCCAGGCCCAGGTAGAGGTGCAGCAGACTGCGGGCGAACGCCGAGAAGACGAAGCCCAGCGAGGTGAGGACGCCCCCGACCATCACCACGGGGCGCGCCCCCCAGCGGGTGCTCAGGGCGCTGCCCACTGGGCCTGGAAGGGGGCGGAGTCAACGGAAGACACGCCTCTGCGCACCAAACTTGATCCAACGCTTCTCCTTGGAGGCTGGCCAGGCCTAAAACGTCTCCCCCAGCCTAAGAGCTCCTCCCCTTGACCTCAGGACCCTCTGTTTTCTGGGACTCGGTCCCCCCGGGCGCCCTTTCCCAGGGAGCCCGGTCATCAGGTGGGTCATCCATCTCCGCCAATCCACCCCGGCTCCCGCCTCCCGCCTCGGGGCCCCCCTCACTGGCTGCCTGCTGCACCGCCAGGGCCAGGGCGCTGACCCACGCGGTGTCCTGAGTGCTTCGGTCAAAGTGCTCCGCGAGGTCAGGGAGGGCAAGGCCCAGCGAGCGTAACAGCCCGTAGGAGAGCCCATTCACCGCGAAGGCTGCGGCCGCCACCACCCAGCCCCAGCCCCCGTCCGGGGGTCCGGCCGGCTTGGGAGTCATCGCCGTCTGGGGAAGAGGGAACACACCACGTCTGTGCCTCCTCTAGGGTCCTGGGCATCCCTGAGATCCGGGTTCCGGCGGCTGGTCGGGGGTGGGCACGTCCCCGGGGCACGGTAGGGCGGGGCGGAAGGAGGGGGAGCTAGGCCTAGGGATACATCTCCAGGGTGCGCGCGAGCTCCGGATCCCCCGGGCCTGGGACTCCCCCCCCCCCACACGCACCCCTTCCCTCTTACCCGACCTCTCCGGGCGGCGGGGGGAGGGGAAGGACGAGGAGCAGCTGGGCCAGGAGTCCTCCCCGCTTGCTGCGCGGGCGGGGCCCCAGAGGGGAGTGAGCGCGGAGATGGAGCCCCACCTGGACCGGCTCTCTCCGTAAACAGAGATCGCCACTGGGGGCCTGAGCCACCTGGGACGCGGGGGTGCGGAGGGCGGGGAGCTGACACCGTCAGCCAATCGGCCGAGCCGCGGGTGAGGCCAGACTCTGAGTCCCACGGGGATTGAATTATACACACGCGCACACACACACACACACACACAGCCCCCGCGGAGGGAGCGGCGGCGGGGGTGAATGCAGGCGGCCCCTCCCGGCTCAAGCCCACGCACCTGCCGCCTGCTGCTCACGGAGGAGATGCGGGGATCCCAATCCCCAGGAAACCCAGGGCCCGGAGGCAACAGTTGGGAAGAGGGGTGACCCCCCCCCAAAGCCTGCCGCGAGGAGTACTTTTGTTCTCACGGAACTTGGCTGGGGGACCAGGTCATTGTCGGGTATCGCATCGCTGACCTCCATCCCGGGCTTGTTCCTTGCTCAACAATAACCCGCCATCCAGGGCAGACCGGGAAGAAGAGGGCTCCCTCCGTATGAGGAGCTGGGATGTGCCAGGCATCGACCCACCTCACCTGTTCCTGCCCACGAGGAACCGCTCACGAAGGTGTCCTGCCCATTTTCCAGATGAAGTCATTAGGCATAGAGAGGTTAGATGCCTTGTCCCCAAAGCATGGAGGTTAAAGATGGTGAGGACATTTGAATTTGGGTCTGTCCCGCTGCAGAAGGTACGGGGAGACCAGATCCAGCACGGAAATAGAATGCCCCCAGGAGGGAATGGCCTGGGCACAGTGCGATGCCCCACTTGCCTGGAAGGATCCCTTGGATCGGAATCGCTGAACACTTAGACTGAGCGTTGTAGAACAAGGTGGGAAACCCGGGACTTGCACCCAGGCACTGGCTTCTTGAAGGAGCTGATTGGAAAGGACCCTTTCCACATTCGGGTTGAGGTTGCCCATGCTTTACTTGAGCTGCTTGAATAAGAGTGTTCTCGGGTTCAGTGATGTGTGTCATCAGAGAATTTGGCGGTGTGCAGCTGGGAGCCACGCGGTGGCAGTCTTTCCTAGTCGTTGAGAGCACGTCTGCGAATCGGAGGAAAACAGCCCATTTCTCTCCTTGGGCGGTTAGGCCTTTCACCATGGAAGGAACACTCCCTCCCCATTACACACACACACACACACACACACACACACACACACACATCTCTGTCCCGAGCCCTTCCGCCAGGCCCAGCCAAAATCTCTTCACCCGCTCCAAGGACATGCCTAGCTTTTTCTCACTCCTGAATTTGTGCATCTGCCTACCCCTCTCCCTGCAAGGTCCTGGATAGGGAACAGGTGTCCTTGAGGGTAGCCGGTCCTGCCGTGGATGCCCTAGGAGAGTCTCACTGGTTTCCCCCGCCTGGGCTGCTGTTGTGGGAGACACCCGGCAGGCGAAGCCGGCCAGTCCTCAGCCACTGGGCGTGGAGAAGGAAGCCTGCTTCCTGAGCCGGCAGCTGAGCACTCTGAGGGGAGCAGCCCCCCTCCCTACCCCCGACCCCCAAACAGATCACACCCGCAGCCAAAGAGGAGACTGGACCCCCGTGTCTGGGAGCTGTACAAAGTAACGCTGGGCACATTCTTATGAACCCAGAGGGCATCCCAGAGCCTGGGACCGGGATGGTTGGTCATCAACGGGCACGGTCCGCCTATGCCTCGGGCTTCGTACTCAGCCAAAACGGCCACTTCCCATTACTGCACTAACAGCAGCGAAACTGGGAGAACGCGCTCCCGAGCTCAACTCTCTGGGTTTCACTCCCAGCTGTCACTTACCCTCCTTAGGGTTGTGAGCAAGTTACGTGCCTCACCTTCCTCATCTGGGAAATGGGCTCATAACAGCAGCACTGCAAATGCGGGACCTAGCACAGGGCCTGCAATGTGGTGTGTGTCGCTCCCTTTTCTGGGATTGTTGGAGCACCCGGCTGGACCCTCCAGCGCCCCGTCCTCCCCCCACCTGGCCACTTCGATTACTGCCTTGATGGCAAAGAACCACGTGGGTCTGGTGAGTTCCCAGTAGAATGACATGGGTTACGAGATGTGACTGGTGGCCAAAAGAGGTGGAGTTAATTTTGTTTTCTTCTTTATGATGAGTGGTTTTTTTAGCATTTTCCGAAGTTGGTGAGAAAAGGCTAGCGTCCCTATCTGGGCCCCAAAAACAAAAAAGAAAGGTATCAGAATAAGTTTTGTTCATTTGCTCCTTCAAACAAAATATTTTTAGACACCTCACCATGCTGGAAGCTATGCTCAGGGCTGAGGATATGACTATGAGTGATCCTGCCTCTCCCCTCCGAGCCCCCACAGTCAGATTAGGGGAAAGGTGAAATCCAGAGAGCCCCACATGAGGACGGGGACAGACACCGCTGCATGGAGGAGCTGACTCATTCTGCTCAGGGCTGCTGGGAAGGCTTCACAGAAGAGGAGCCCTTTACGTGGGGTCTTGAAGGATGAGTAGGAGTTTGCCAGATGGTTGCGTGGGCAGGGGCATTCCAGGCAAAGGGAGAAGCTTGTGGAAAATCACAAAGGCACCAACCAGCTTGACATATTCTTCATTGTTTGGGGAGCTACGAAGAGCAGCTCTGTGGGGATGAGAGAGGGTATAGGAGGGTGGCATAAGGCAGAGGCTCTCGTCCTCACGGGTGTTGAAGGCCAGGCTAAGGAATTTAGATGTTTCTCCAGAGCCTGATGGTTCTCAAAAATTTCCACTGATGTAGCGTTCACTAGTATTCTGTAATATTCGATGCTGAACATAGAGGGTAAGGATTCACACCGGTCAGCGCGGGAGCGGCGGCGGTGGGGGGTGGGGGGGTGGGCGGGAGAGTCGGGATTAGACAGCTTTTCTCGATGTGAGAAATTTCTTTGAAACATCTTGTTTTACGTTGAAAATTCATCTGGAAGTTTGCATCCTACTTCATTCTACTTCCTAATCTTTTTTTTTTTTTTAAGTTTAATTTATTTACGTAATCTCTACATCCAACACGGGGCTCAAACTCACGACACAGAGATGGCGAGTCTCATGAGCTTCCCGTGGAGCCAAACGGGCGCCTCTCTACTTCATGATCTTTGATGCGTAGGAAAATAACGCTTTAAATAACTGCATAAATTTATTTCCATTTTTCTGCCTAGATCCCCACTGGCGGTTGAGGGTGGGGAACTCCCCTGCGGGAAGTCATGCCCCATTCCCACCCACTGCCCATCTCACCCCTCTGGGAGCCCTCTCAGCCTGCAGGGACACCATCCATCTTTGCCTTCTGTCCCTTGTCCCCACATAGCCCTGGAGGTGGGACCTTGCGGAACTGATCTCTGGGCAAAACTGTCTGAGACAGAATTGAGCCAGAGATTGGCAGACTGAGCAGACCCAGGGCCTGGTGCTCCAGGGATGGGCCGGGATCCTACGGAACTGTTCGGAGGCACTGGACTGATAGTGGCTACCCACAGGGAGAAAGCTCTAGAAGCAGATGCTGGACCAGCTCAGGTCTTTAGGGAGATCAGAAGAGAGGTCAAACTCTGTCCATAATTTGCTTTGGGGACCTGGGGATATGTGAGTGTGTCACTGTCTGTGAGCTCTAAAATTGCTTTGGGACTTTTTCTTGGGAGCACCTGCAGGAGGTCCTCAGTGGAGGAGGCCCTGAGCTGGGCCCAGCCATTCCTGGGGCCCACCTGCTAGGGGGTGGGAGGTGTACCCTCTGCAGAAGGTAGGTGGGAGGGAAGGGGAGAGGCAAGGAAAAATGGCTCTACTTGAGGTACACAAAAATAGGAGGCTTTCTAGAGTTTGGCCCAGCTGACCTTGGGCTTCTATGTGCCCAATAAAAGGGCCTCTTAGCCCTCACCCCCAAAGTCTCCTCCTTCTTCAGCTCACCCAGAGACCAGGCTTTGGGAAGTCAGCAGAGACCTCCAGGGCCAGACCCTGGAAGAGTGGAAGGAAACAGGGCACAAAGGTCGGATGTGTGTTTTGAGGCCCGAGAAGCAGAGATGCTGAGATGCTCTGGGAGGGGGTGGGGACGAGGCTTCAGGGAAAAGGAACCCACTCAGGTCAGTGGGGCTCACTGCGTGCAGGGAACAAGTCTGCCTGGGTGACCGCATAGGAATGCAGATCTGAGCAGGGTCCCCTGAACAGTGTTGGGGGACTGGGACAGGGTGAGGAGTTTGCTGAGTCTGCAGCTGGGGGAACCTGGTGATGGGGTCACAGGGCTGAGGCTAGAGCTAGGACCTGGGCCGGGCTGCACCGGCCTGGGAGTCTGACCCCACTCCTTACTCCGCACTTACTCCCTCTACCATGTTTGCCTCCTGTGCCTCTTCCAGGCCCCCTGCCACCACCCCCACCTCCCGAGACCCCTCCCCAAGGTCTGCAGTCTGTGGCTGCTGGAACTTTCTGGACAGCCCAGTTTCCAAGGACGAGGATCAGGATGGCGGGAGCCTCCAGCTAAAGGCTCCGGGCCTGGGCCGTGTGCCTAAATACCCAAACGTGTCTGATCTGGCATCTTCTGGGGACTTTGGCTAACGTCTGTGTCAAAATTCTGAATTACAGGCTGTGGGCACCAACTGTGACTTACTGAGGGACAGAAATGACGGATTCCAGGATGCTAGGCAGTGTTTGGGGGTTGCAGAACTGGGTTTGGTGGAACATGGGCCTGCCATGGGCCTCAAAGACTTGCCAAGACCACCGTTGTCCCCAGCAGACGCTAGATGTCCCTTCTGGCTCACTGCCACCACTGCGCCTGGAAAGGGCTGCTCGGTGTGTTGTCTGTCCCACCCTCCACGATCTCGATTCAAGGCCAGGGTCGGTGCTCCAGACCACATGAACCCCGGGCATGCGCCTCATCCTGGCTGGAAGGGACACCGGGGAAGAGCACCTGGGCTTTCAGCGTCCGCAGATGGCTGGATTCTTCCTCCATCAAAAGGAACGAGCGACATGTCAATCACATCTCAACAAAACACAGAACAAGTGTAGGTTCGCCGCCATTCTGTTTTCTCCCATTGTTCTGGACACACGCAGCCACCGCTGCATCTCTCCCCATCCAGTGTCTTCTCCAGCTCCCTGTGGGCCTCCTGTCTTGATTTGAGAAGGGGGAGTTGCACCAGAAAGGGCAGGGGTGAGGCCTGTCATTTCTCCTCTGCAGTAACCCAACCTCTCAGCTACCCCTGCATTTGCTGGGCCCATTGTCTGCCTTCCCAGCCCCAGTCTGGGACCTCACCCTGGACTCAGAGGACTCAACCTCTTAGGGGACTCAGCTGACAACACCTGGACCTGCCCTCGGGGTGTCGGGACCCCAGAATCTGCTTCCCAGCTGAGCACTATCAAGAGGGACCAAAGCCAAGGTGGGAGGAGACACGGAGTCAAAGAACAGGTTTTCCCACCCCGGGGGATGTAACTTAGACTTCCCGGATTGTGTCAGGTGTCAGGCAGAGTCTGGAAGGCCAAGTAAGGGTGAGGGAACCTGCTTTCTTTGCCCCTGGAAGATCTCCTTGCATGCACACTGGGAGGAGTGGGTGGGCAAGTCCCAAGGCTGCTGGGAGGGTGTGCGGCCCCCAGAGTTCCAGAAGCCACACAACCTCGAAGTGTCTGTGCACAGGGTGGGAAAGACCTCCAAAAGATCTCAGATTGTCCGCCCCAGCCTCTGCCCCACCCACACTCCACTGTCCTCGCCTCTGCAAAGCCTCTCCAGCATCTCTCTCCTCCCAAAGCATTTTCAGCCCCGAGCAGTCAGTCCCTCTCCCTAAGGGTCCCTTCCCTCTATCCTACCAGGCAACCAGCTTTACCCAATTGTCTTTCCTGAGCCTCAAGTCTGGTCTTATCTCTCTTGATTTACAACCAGAACCTCTCCAAGTGGGATGAATCCTAGCTTAAAGCACATTTGTGAGTCTAATGGCTCCTGTCTATTTGAAGGTGGCGGTGGCTGGCCCAGAGGGAGGTCACACCCGAATGGGCCAACAGAGGTGAAGGGGGATCTGGTCAGCCGGTCGCCTAGCAGAGGCACCCTGATTTATGGGTTATGTCCCTACCCACTCCTGAACTCAGAGATCTGAGGGGCGGAAAGTTGGTGCTGAGAGCTGAGGGGCAGAGGTTCTGGGGGACAGTGGCCCGCGATTGCTGAGAGCAGTGAGCAGCAGTGTGGGGTAAGATTGGGGCCCAAGGTCCTTGGTACATAAAGCCTGGCTGTTCTTGGGTGGCTCGTGGCTTCTGGCTTTATTTTCATGTCGTCCTTGAGGAGAGCTGATTCATGCCCTGAGTATACAGGGCTTAGGGCTAGAAGCTTCCCAGGTACTTACAGATAGCATATAGACCTAAGTAAAGTTTATTGAGTCTAAAATACAAAAAGAAGGGGCTCCTGGGGGGTTCAGTTGGTGAAGCGTCTGCCTTTGGCTCAGATCATGATCCCGGGGTCCCAGGATGGAGCCGGGAGTCTGCTTCTCCCTCTCCCTCTGCTCTCTCTCTTACTCAAAGAAAGAAAAACATTTAAAAATAAATAAAACACAGGGACGCCTGGGTGGCTCCGTTGGTTAAGCGGCTGCCTTCAGCTCAGGTCATGATCCCAGCGTCCTGGGATCGAGTCCCACATCGGGCTCCTTGCTCGGTGGGGAACCTGCTTCTCCCTCTGCCTCTGCCTGCCACTCTGTCTGCCTGTGCTTGCTCTCTCGTTCTCTCTGACAAATAAATAAAATAAAATAAAATAAAACAAAACACAAAAAGAAAACTAAACACCTACATTGATAAATGTTTAAATAAATGTGTGCAAAACATCACATTAGTCAATCACCTTTGTTAAATTTCATATTCCTAAAATTTCACGACACTGGAAAACAATTTGTGGGTAGGTTTTATTCACGTCCTAGAATTTCCTAAATATTCATGGGTTCAATCAGTTCCTTGTAGGCAATTCTAAAAAAAAAAAAGAAAATCCTTTCAAAAATCTTAACAGAAAAAAAAAAAATTAACAGCTAATATATTTTTTAGGGGAACCTAAGTGTATGTTACTACATGGGACACTGACAGGGACCAGGGACCCTGTAACCAGAATGCCCAGGTTTAAATTCTGGCTTTGCCACCTACCAGCTGTAGGACCTAGAACAAACTATTTCACCCACCTGTGCAAGTTCCCTCCTCCCTAAAACAGGTGGTGGTAAGACAGCACCTACTTCGGGGATGAAAATGTGCCGGTGACGCTGATGGTGACGGTCAGGGCAGCTCCTGGTTGCTGCCAGCACAACTTTGTGGGACTGTTGTGGAAAGTCAGTGGGTTAATATCTGTAAAGCATCTGGAACAATTCCGAGTAAGACGAAGCTCTATTTAAAGAAGCCCTATTTAAATAGTTTGTTTAAAAAAGCAAACAAATGTGGGAGAGCTGTGGATTTCCCCGTGTTTGCTTATGTCTTTAAGAAAGTTCCGTCCCAGGGGTGCCTGGGTGGCTCAGTGGGTTGAGTGTCTGACTCTTGGTTTCAACTCAGGTCGTGATCTTGGGAGTCATGGGATTAAGCCCCCCATCGGGCTCCACAATGAGCAGGCTGCTTGGGACCCTCTCTCTCCCCCAAATAAATTTATAAATAATCTTTAAAATACGAATAAGAAAAAGGAAACTTAAAATTACTAGGAAGATTTCCAGCAGAGAGCGCCCACAGCAAGAGCGAGCGTCCCCCACTCTGGGCACAACAGTGAGGCTGAGGCCTGAGCTGGTCCCCTGCAGGGGCTGTGGGGGCTGGTGGGGCTGCGTGTGTGGACCGTGTGTCACCAGGCTGGTGTGGATCTGGCCATGGTGGGTGGCTTCCACTCAGAGGAGTACGAGAGATGGGTTGAGTCCTCTCAGATCCCAAGCAGATCAGGAGTTTGATTCATGGCCTGCCTTACCATAATTCTACAAAATGCACCATTTGGACGAGACCGTGTTGATATAAGCAGCTTCCAAGGGGCCAGGCAAGGAAACGGGGTGACTCTCAAGCAGGAAGACCCAGAGGGCACGTAACCCAATCCCTTTTGGCTTCACCGAATGTGATGGAGAAGACCTTACCTCGAAGAAAACAGACATCCTGAGAATCCAGAAAAAGTCCTGAAGAGCAGTGTCGGAATGAGGAGAGGGAAGGCAGGAGGGGGTTAATCCCAGTCCCTGCGGTTACCCTGCTGGGCTCTCAGGACGGGCTGTGACGGGTGGTCAGTGAGGGGCGCTGGGACTGGTCACCTGTGCCCCGCAGGCAGGCTCCCTCCCACTCCCTGCTCCCCCCCTCCCCCCGCCCCACCCCGCCCCGGCCGGCTCCGAGGGCCCAGGGAAGCTGCGGCAGAGCAGAGCCGGACAGAAGTGCTGCCCACGGAGGACAACTAGACGCGGCCTAGTTTGCGCACACCCGGTCCTGTCCCCTCCCCGGGCGGCGCGACTCCCCTCCCCGCCGCGCGGCCAGGGCGTGAAGCCGGAGGGTCGCGCACGGGCTCCCGACCCGGCTCACTGCAGCAGCCGCGGCCGCGCCCTGGAGGGCAGGTGGTGCCGGGCCCCGATCCTCCGCGCAGCCTGCGGAAGGCGGTGGAGCCGGGGCGGCGCCCGCGGCCCCGGCTCAGCCGACGGTCTCGCTCTCGCCCGGCAGCCGCTCCATCCCGCGGCAACGCCCGACCCCGCGGCCCCGCGCCGCAACCCAGCAGCACGCGGAGCAGCCGCGGCGAGAGCGGCCGATCGGGCCCCTCGGACGCCCGCAATCCCAGCAACTGGGGCGCCGCTTGTCGTCCCCGTGGCCCGCGGCCCGCGCGCTTCCTCCGGACCCCGCCCAGTTTCAGACCCTCGGGTGCCATTGGCCAGAACGGAGTCCCGTGTCTACCCCTGAGCCAATCACCGGCAAAAGAGAGTGGGCGTGTCCTGCTAGGTTTAAACCAATCCTGACGGCGCTTGGCTGGGGACGGGGCGGGGCTGCCCCGGACGGGCGTCCCCGAGCGCGCGGGAAGAGGCCGCGGGGCGTGCGCGGCTGCGGGGCTGGGCCGGTGAGCGCGCCGCGTGGAGGGCGGCGAGGCCCGCAGGCGGCAGCGCCGCTTTCCGGCCCGTCTCGGCTTCAGCCGCTTCCCAGCCTTGGGTGGGCTGTTGGTCTCTAGGGCGGCCGAGGAGCGACAGATCCCCAGAAGCGGACCGCTGTGTGCCGGAGGCGGCAGCTTCCAGCCCCGGGCCGGGAGGCCAGCGGGGCCGGGAGGCCAGCGGGGCCGGCTCCCTCCGCAGCCCGGACGGGACACCCCCACCCTGGCCTCTTCCTGGCCCCCGCGCTCCGCGGGCGGTCCTCGCCGGGCTGCCTGGGTGGCCCCTGGCGTTCTCCCCCGTGTCTCCCTCTGCCCTCCCCCGGGCACCGCGGCCATCCTGGGTCAAGCCACCGCGACCCCATCGTGCCAACCGCATCCGCAGCCGTCCTGTTCCCAAATAAGGCCGCAGTCACGGGTGCGGGGGGCTGGGACTTCAACACCTTCTGGGAGGACACAGTTCAGCCCTGACAGGGGTGTGGGGCACCCCGGTCCCAGCATGGCCTTTCCGCATCACCCAGTCCCCAGGTTTTCTGCAGCTTTTAACCACACAGTCCTTCTAAGGTAGGGTTGCCACGGGGGTTCCAACGAGTCCAAAGAAACAAGGGCCACACCCTATTCTGCAGTCCCATCTCCTCCTAACCTAAGCCTCCTTATTTCCAGAAACAACGTAGAAAAGCCGACAGGATCACCGACGAGCAGTTTTATCTTTTTCAAACCCAAGTCCTTTATCAGAAGAGGGTCTCGGGTAACTCCGAATGCAGAGGGTTTGTTTGCAAAATCAGAGAGCCCGCCTTGGCCAGCTCTTAGAATTAAGGAACGGTCTTCTCTCAATCTCTCTCTCTCTCTCTTCTTTAAGATTTTATTTATTTATTTATTTATTTATTTATTTGAGAGACAGAGAAAGAGCACAAGGAGGGGGAGGTGCAGAGGCAGAGGGAGAAGCAGGCTCCCCACTGAGCAGGGAGCCCAGGGTGGGACACACTGATCACCGCCTGAGCCAAAATCAGACGCTCAGCCGACTGAGCCACCCAGGTGCCCCAGGAGCCGTCTTCTTTTGAAATATATTCTTGCCACTCAGAAGAAAATTCAGGGTGCTGGTTGCTATTGTTTTGCTTTGTGAAAACGTAGCTTTAACATAACACTTTTTTGTTCAGCCTTTGAGCTTTCTGATGCGTCAGCTGTCCCAGATTAGTTGAGCTTCTCCTAGTCCCTACCCCGCCTTCTGGACATTAATATTCTTAATATCCAGACCCTGTCACCAATCGCACACGCTCACCTAACCAAGCCCACCCCCAGGATTCCGACTTTTCAGAGTTGGGGCAGCCTCCTCTTTGTGGCCCCCGTGACACGGCCTCCCGCGACCAGGCTGTACTTGATTTTGTCTTTGTCGTTGGTGTGTGTGTGTGTGTGTGTGACAGTTACAGCATGACCCTGATGCACTGGTTCCAGACTTGGAGAGCTTGTAAGAACTGGTGAAAATTTCTAATTACTAATTTCAATATCATATATTTGTTGTTCTTAATCTTTAAAAAATACACTTTAGGGGCATCTGGGTGGTTCAGTCCATTGAGCGTCTGCCTTCGGCTCAGGTCATGATCTTGGGGTCCTGGGATCAAGCCCCGTATTGGGCTCCCCGCTCAGCGGGGAGTTTGCCTCTCCCCCTGCCCCTCCCCTAGCTTGGGTGCGCTCTCTCTCTCTCTCAGTCTCAAACAAATAAAATTTAGAAAACACATATTACGCAGTTAGAAAATCCAAGATATTAAATGAAACTTCTGCAAGCAGGCGATAGCATTTGGAGCAGTCAATAAGGCCTCTCTGTCCCCAGCAGCAAGCCCCGCGTAGCTACTGTCCTGCCCACCCCACAGGCAGATATGCACGTAAACCAAGACAACAAATTCAGCTGGATTTCTGAATGGATTGGCAAACCTCATGACCGAAGCCACATTGTGAAGGGCAAGGTGACTGTAAATTTGCAGGAGGCAGGCTGTAGAGGAGAGAAAAGCTGTTTCAATTTCCAGCACTTTGACTTTCATGATGAGCGGACCACAACGGCAGTGACATGGGCCACAAGGCTGACGGCGCACCTGAGTCCAGGGAGAACACCGGGACAGAGCCAGCCCCCCTAGGCTTGGAGAGACACAGTGCCACCCAGGGAGGGGGGACCTGCAGAGGAAGCTGTGGGTCCTGTCCCAGGGATCCGCAGGGCTCTGCGCTCATCATGGAGCCGGCTTAAGACTCTCCCTCCCTCTCTGCTTGCCCCTCCCCCCTAAAATAAAGAAATAAATCTTAAAAAATAATAAGATCTGCTCAGATTTCAGATATCACTTAAACAACGATTCCTCGACGTAGGCTGCTTCTTCTTCCACTCCTCCCCCTGCTTGTGCTCTTGCTCTCTCTTTCTCTCAAATAAATAAATAAAATCTTCAAAAAAAACAAAAGAATAACCTAGTTATTTTTTTAAAGATTTTATTTATTTATTTGACAGAGATCACAAGTAGGCAGAGAGGCAGGCAGAGAGAGAGGAGGAAGCAGGCTCCTTGCTGAGCAGAGAGCCTGATGCGGGGCTCGATCCCAGGACCCTGGGATCATGACCTGAGCCGAAGGCAGAGGCTTTAACCCACTGAGCCACCCAGGCGCCCCTAACCTAGTTATTTTTAAGATCAAGAAAACTCAGCTGTACAAACGGACCCGCTCCTAGATCTTCTGCATTTTTGTTTTGTTTGTTTTAAATTAGTAACATTCGCGCAGGACAGCAAAGCTAAAAGACAGAGAAGGACACCATGGAGATTTTCCCTTCCTTTTCTTGCCCACCCTCAGTCTCCCCTGGAAGCCCAAGCATCATCCTTTCACATGTACTCCTCCTGGGAGACCCTATGCATTCACAAATGTATTTATTTTTTTGCCCGAAGAGTAGCATGCTTCATACACCGCTCCCTATCTGGATTTTCCCATTTCACGACTTACCTTGGAAATCTTCCTTTGTCGAGCAGTTTCCTTTTTCTCACGGACATGACATTCCACTTGGGAGCTCTGCCGTCACCGGGTGGACATTTAGGTCGTCGACTGGCTTGGGAAGGACACACTATGTATCTGTGGAAGACGTGAGCGGTCGAATTGTTTGCTTTTTCACGTTAACTGCTTTTGTCAAACTGTTTTCTAGAGGAGTTGTACCAACACTCCCAGCAGCTCTGTGGGCAGGTGCGTGGTTCCCCCAAGCCCCCACAGATATGATGAGTTTAAAACACCTTTTGGTCTCAGGGCACCTTGGTGGCTCAGTGGGTTAAGCGTCTGCCTTCGGCTCAGGTTGTGATCTCGGGATTCTGGGATTGAGCCCCGCATCGGGCTCTCTGCTCAACGGGGAGCCTGCTTTTCCCTCTCCCTCCTGCTCATGCGCTCGCGCGCTCCCTCTCAAATAAGTAATCTTTTTTAAAAAAAAGGCTTTTTTGTTCTGTGACAGCTTGATAGATTAAATATTGTCTTATGGTCATTTTAACTTGTATTTTCCCTATTATAAGTGAGGAGGAGGATCTTTCTATGTTTTTAAGAGCCATTTGCACTTTATTTATCAAAGATTTTATTTATTTATTTGAGAGAGAGGCAGTGAGAGAGCATGAGCGAGGAGAAGGTCAGAGGGAGAAGCAGACTCCCCATGGAGCTGGGAGCCCGATGCGGGACTCGATCCCGGGTCTCCGGGATCATGACCTGAGCCGAAGGCAGTCGTCCAACCAACTGAGCCACCCAGGCGTCCCTGCACTTTATTTAAAGATTGTATTTATTTATTTGACAGAGAGACACAGCGAAAGAGGGAACACAAGCGGGGGGTGGGACAGGGACATGGGGCTTGATCCTGGGACCCTGAGATCATGACCTGAGCCAAAGGCAGACACTTAACTGAGCCACCCAGGTGCCCCCAGTGTCATACTTTTTTTTAAAAGATTTTATTTATTTATTTGACAGACAGAGATCACAAGTAGGCAGAGAGGCAGGCAGGGGGGGGGAAGCAGGCTCCCTGCCAAGCAGAGAGCCCAATGCGGGGCTCGATCCCAGGACCCTGAGATCATGACCTGAGCTGAAGGCAGAGGCTTTAACCCGCTGAGCCACCCAGGCGCCCCAACTCCATTCAGCTCTTTTGGACTATCTGTTCTTGTAGAGCTCCGCACTATTTTAACTATTGTGGATAATCTACCCCCATTACTTTCTTTTTCTAGAACTTGCCTCGTTCTAGATATCCTCGCTTCTAAGGCAACTTCGTATGATCTGTAGAACCGGCTTACCCACAGCCGTGTATATCCTCCTTTGACTGTCAGTACGCGATCGTCTCTGATCTGTGCCGGTTTACCGCCCGTCTCCTCCGGCTTTTAGATTTTGTTGTCCTCGAGTTGCAAATAAACTCTCCTTATAATTCTTCCATATCTAGTACGACTTGCTCATTAGATAGGTGCTATATGGTAGGGAACAATCAAGAAAAGGCTTTCTTTGTCTCCCTCCCTTACAAGATCCAAAGGCTCACCTGCTTCAGTCTCTCTTCCCCGCACAGCTGGAGTGTCTTGGGTGTGCTTAGAACTAAGTGGTCGTTTACGTTTTACGCACGGTGTCCTCTTCAGCTGTGACATGCCCAGGCCAGCCGGAACCCAAACCGCGACTCCTAAGCATTGGGACCGTTCCCTGCCCCCGGTTCCGCTCGCTGGGGGCGGGGCAGGGGGGGCTGCGCTGGGTGACATGGCAGTTCTGTCCCTGTTCCTCTTTGTCTCCCCGTCCCCTTGCTGTGTTTCTCTTTGCTGCTCCAGGGCTGAAGCGAAGGAGGGAGAGAAATAAAGGGGAGAGGCCCGTGGTCATACGTGACGGGGGACTGGCGCTGTAGTGGGGTCCGGGTGATCTTCAAGGTGGGCTTCCAAACACTGGCTCTTCCGTGGGGTCTGCTCCTGGTGCCTCCGAGACCCCATGGTACGTGCCCGCACCAGCGGCCCTCAGGAGGAAGAGGCGGCCCTCCCTGGGACTGTCACCCCCAGCTCTGCTCACTCCTCCCCTTCAGGGTCAGCCCTATGTCTCAAGCCTGAGCAGGAGTGTGTAAACCTGCACAGGCCTTAAGCTTTGTAGGCACCACTCCCACAGCTGATGCCACCACCATGGCAGAAGCTCACTCCTTCCATGAAGCCCTCCAGCCAGGCTCACGGGTTCTCTGACGTCCCGGCCCCCAGAGGCAGCCTAACCCTGAGATTGCTCCGGGGCAGCTCCAGTCCCGGATCTCTGCTTCCAGACTGTTCCTGCCAAGAAAGGCATGTTGGCTCTCAAATTTCCCAGGACACATCCAGAGTGTCCTCTTAAGTTCTCCGGGGCCCCACTCAAAGGGCACTTCAGGGTGGGCCCTGGAGCCCCTGGGGTTCAGCTGCCACTCAACCAGGTGGTGGGATACGCCCAAGGGAAAAAAGCCAAGCCGGAAAGGTTAATACCCCAGGATTGCACTTATGTAACCTTGGCAAGGTGACAAGATTCTCCTGCGGAGAATGGATGGTGGCCCCCCGGGGTGAAGTCCTGGGGGAGCAGGACTCATTGCTCTGACCGAGCTGTGCCCTGAATCCCGGTCATAGCTACTTCATCTACACAGGTGGTAACATTTCTAGAACTCTCCCCCAAAGACAAATCAAAGAATGCATTTAAAACTGGAGAAACCGGGGCGCCTGGGTGGCTCAGTGGGTTAAAGCCTCTGCTTTTGGCTCAGGTCATGATCCCAGGGTCCTGGGATCGAGCCCCGCATCGGGCTCTCTGCTCCGCAGGGAGCCTGCTTCCTCCTCTCTCTGCCTGCCTCTCTGCTTGCTTGTGATCTCTGTTTGTCAGATAAATAAAAATCTTAAAAAAAAAAAACCTGGAGAAACCAGGGCCCCTGGGGGGCTCAGTTGATTGACTGAGCGGCTGCCTTCGACTCGGTTCATGATCCCCAGGGTCCTGGATCGAGTCCCCATCGGGCTCCCTGCTCAGCCTGCTTCTCCCTGTCCCGCAGCTGCTCCCCTTGCTTGTGCTCTCTCACTCTCTCTCTAATAAATAAAATATTTAAAAAATAAAAACAAAACTGGTGAAAACCCCTCGAAAGTCCTGTGGTTTGGTTAATAGTATTGTACCCGTGTCAGTGTTCTGGTTTTGAGAATTCTACTGCTGTCCCATAGGATGTCGTCATCGGGGGAGGGGAGGAGGTACAAGGAATTCTTTTTTTTCTATTTTTCTATTTATTCTATTTTTCTATTATTTCTATTTTCTATTTTTCTATTTATTCTATTTTTGCAACTTTTCCTTTTTTCTTTTAAGGTTTTATTTATTTATTCGACAGAGAGAGAGAGAGAGAGAGAGAACGCGCAAGAAGGGGAAGCAGCAGGCAGAGGGAGAAGCAAGATCCGGGGCTCCATCCCAGGATCCTCAGGTCATGACCTGAGCTGAAGGCAGAGGCTTTAACCCACTGAACCACCAGGGGGCCTATTTTTGCAACTTCTATGTGAATCTAAAATAATTTCAAAATAAAAACTTTGATTAAAAAAAGAGAGAAGGGGGACACCTGGGTGGCTCAGTGGGTTAAGCCTATGCCTTCGGCTCGGGTCATGATCTCAGAGTCCTGGGATCGAGCCCCGCATCGGGCTCTCTGCTCAGCAGGGAGCCTGCTTCCCTCTCTCTCTCTGCCTGCTTCTCTGCCTACTTGTGATCTCTGTCATATAAATAAAAATCTTTTAAAAAAAAAGAGAAAGAGAGAGAGAGAGAGAGAGAACCCTGCCAGGGTTTGACTTGGAATGGCATTAAAATTACTGGGAGAACCGAAGTTTTGATGAAGCTGAGTCTTCCCACCCCAATGACAGGCGTGACTGTCCATGCATTTGGGTCTTGCTTTCTGTCCTTCACTCAGTGTCAAGGTTTTCTTCGAAGATGTCCAATGCCTATATTTCAGTTTTTGAAACCATTGTGGGTAAAATAGATTCCCATTTTCATGTTTATAGGTTTGTGTCATGGGACTGGTTTTTTCTGTTCATTTGCTTTTCTTCTTTTCTTCTTGAAGACCATCACCCCAACGTGTTCCCTCCAGTCCAACAACCAGAGCTTCCTTCCACCACCCTGTTACTCGTGCTCATTTCCCGCCTTTCCCTTTGCATTCCGCTCTCCCCCGAAGTCCATACTCCCTACCGCGGCCATGCTTTATGTTTATGGTATTTATTTCTGTTTTTAAAGATTTTATTTGGTTATTTGACAGACAGAAGCAGGCTCCCCGCTGAGCAGAGAGCCCGATGCGGGGCTTGATCCCAGGACCCTGAGATCATGACCTGAGCCGAAGGCAGAGGCTCACCCCACTGAGCCACCTGGGCGCCCTTGAAGTAAGACTTCTTTCAAATGTAACTTCTGCCTCTTTTTTCCATCAGTTCCATGGTGGTTTTTGCCTTGAGCCCCTGCTAGTCGGGGTGGTTGGTTACACAGTAATCGCTAACCAACACACCTTACTGGCTTTTCCCGACAGCTCTGGGCTCTGCCTTTCCTTATCACCCTAAGTGTACACAGCTCTTAAGCGACAGAAAAGAAGTGAACTCAAGTTCTTGTAGAAAGGAAATGCCCCTTTCACAGTCACATAGGACTGTCCAAGGCCTCACCTAGCCTTCTTCACTCTGCTGTGTTAAGATTGCTGAAAATCAGGCCATGTGAGCTACATAAGGTTTCGCAAAAGAGCATTTAGTGTGAAAATCTAGAACAGGCGAAACCAATCAATAGTGAAAGAAAGCAGGTCATCACTGGCTGCCTGGGGACAGGAAGCAGTAGACAACGAAGGGACATAAGGCAACTTTGGGCAGATGGAAACGTTCTGTATCTAGATTGGGCGGGAGTTATGTGTAGATATTCACATTTGTCAAAAGTCATCTCTACTCTTTAAATGGGTATATTCGGGGCGCCCGGTGGCTCGGTCGGTTAAGCAGCTGCCTTCGGCTCAGGTCATGATCTTGGGGTCCTGGGATGGAGCCCCGCATCAGGCTCTCTGCTCAGCAGGGAGCCTGCTTCTCCCTCTCCCTATGCCTGCCTCTCTGCCTACTTGTACTCTCTATCTCCGTGTCAAATAAAAAAAAAAACTTAAAAAATGGGTATATCTGTATTTGTATTACATATTAATTTATGTAGGAATTAGATTGCAATAAAATTGATTTTTAAGATTTAAAAAAAACCCCTACAATCCTCATGTACCATTGGCGGGAACCCAAACTGGTGCAGCCACTCCAGAAAATAGTAAGAAGGTTCCACAAAAAAATTAAACATAGAACTACCACGTGATCTGGCCACACCATTTCGGGGCATGTAGGCAAAGGAAATGAAAACAGAGTGTCAAAGATGTATTTGCCCTTCCATATCCATTGTAGCACTAATTCACAGCAACCAAGATAGGGAAACAGTCGAAATGTCCCGCAGTGGACGCCTGGATAGGGTGTGTGGTGTGTACACAGCCCAGCCGTGTCCAGCCACGAGAAAGAAGGGAATCCTACGCTTCGGAACAATAGGGAGCGACCTTGAGGGCATCGTGCCAGAGAAAGGGCCATGAGCCAGAGAAAGACAAATACTGCACGGTAGGATTTATATTGTGAATCGGGAAAAAGAAATAAGTCAAATTCATAGAAAGAGAGAGTAGGTTGGTGGGGCTGGGGAGTGGGGAGATCGGGAGAGGCAGGTGAAGGGACACCAGCTTGCGGCGGGTAGTTGAATAAGGTCTGAGGATCTCACGGTGATGACAGGTGGTGACGTATTGTCTAACCGGAATTTACCAAGGGAGCAGAACTTACGTGTTCACACGCGCACACACGAGACAAACATGTGAGGTTATTGACTGGCTGGGGGACCCCTTCCCAGGGTATATGTTTACCAAGTCACAATGATGGACACCTCAAATGTCTTACAGGTTTATGTGTCAATGGCACCTGGATGCACCGGACGTTAAAAAGGCAAACCTTCTAGAGAGTCTTTTGAACGCGGAGGAGAAGAACATCATGGTGGCAGCAGCCCAACCTCCATGGGCTTGGTCCTCTCCCCACCGCCTGGTGAGGGTCTCAGGGAAGGCCCCGTCCTGCTCCCTGCGTGTGGGTGGCTGAGAGGTCTGCAGGAGGCACCACCGCCCACAGCGCTAGCTGGCCTTGCCCAGGCTGGTCTCGCACACCCAGCGGAAGACCCTCTGGCAGGCGTTGTCGTTCCACTTGCCGTCGTCCGCGTGGAAGTGCGCGCAGTCCTCGCCCCCGCCCAGCCCGTGCCCGTGCCAGTTGTCCGGCTGGTCTGGCTTCCAGTTCCTGCGGGGAGAGGACCGCAGCCAGCTGGGACGGTCCGAGGGCAGCCCGGGGAAGGAGGGGGACCCGGGAAAGAGGGGCTGAGAGCCAGACCCTGCAGGAGCAAGAGCTCCAGGCGGGAGAAGGGTACGGGAAGCCAGGGCGCACTCACTTGAAGTTGGTCTCGTAGTCCGTCCCGTCCACCCATTTCCAGGGTCCTTCAGCGTCAGTGAGGCCCATCCACGTGTATGAGCTGAGGTGATCCTGCACAAAATTCTGGGAGGACAGAAGGCCAAGGGTGAGGTCTCCCCAGCCCAGCCAGCTCCTTGCGCTTGAATGTCCCCTCCATCCGCTGGGGCTGTTTCCTCCAATAACCTGCCCATGAACCCTCCGAGGGTGGCTCAGCAGGCTGAGGGGGTGGGTGGGCGAGGATGTCAAGCCCCCCAGGTGATTCAGCCCTGAAGCGAGCTTGAGAGCCTCGTCCTTAAATGGGACACGTCTTGGGACCCTCGCCCCTGCGGCGCTCACCTGCTCCTCCCGGGAGTTGACGACCACCAGGTGCGCGTTCTCCTGCCGGCAGTACCGGTCCGCGTCCGCCCACGTCTTCTCAGAGGAGCCGGAGAACCAGTAGCAGCTGCCCTCGTGTTCCAGCCAGTTAGAGGGGCAGCAGGTATTTTGAGAGCCTGCAGGGCCAGGGGAGGGGAGGGTCTGAGACGCCGCGCCCGCCCTGAGGGACGAGGAGGAGATGGGGCCCAGCCCACGCGCACCCCCTTAGCCCCCTCACCGTTGCTCTTGAGAGCGACTATCTGGCAGGTCAGGGATCTCAGGCCTCTGGCCAGCTGCTGCACCCGAAGGAGGGTATCGGAATGACCTGGGACACACACAGGTGCGCAGTGGGGGCGGTGCCTGGGGCTCAGCAAGTCCCTGGTAGCCCGATGGCCCTGCCCGGGTCCCATCCCAGAACCCTGGTGCCCTCCCACGCACAACACGCCCGGCCCGCTGGAGGGGAGGGGGGCGCTGACCTGCTTTCAGCTCCTGCTGCTCCTTCTCGAGCTTGCTCTCCAGGGAGAACACCTTGTCGTTCAAGCTACGGGCTGGAGGGGCGGGCACTCAGGACCCCGCAGCTGCCCCCACCCCCGCCTCCGCCCCGAGAGCCCCCGGGCTCCTTCCACGCGGGTACTGAAGGAGCTCACCTGCCTGCACCTCCTGCTTCTGATTTTCCACCTGGGCTTTCAGAGATGTTATCACTTCTTGCATTTTGCCACCTGCAGGACAGGGGGACTTGGTGGGTGCTGGGGACTCGGCGCCGCCTCCCCCCAGGTCCCCTGTCCCAAGCCGCTTCCGCCAGGCTCACCCTGGGATCTCAGCGCCTGGACGTCCGCCGCGGTGTTTGCAGTGAAGTTGCTGAAAGTTGCTCTCAGGGTCTCCAGGTCCCTCCCAAACCTGGAATCTGAGCAGGGAGGGACAAGACGAGCTGAGATTTACGGCCCCTCTGAGAGCTGGCGCTGAGCCGGGCACGTGACTGGCTTGACCCCCTGGGTCCTCACATGACCCAACCCGAGGGGACAGGCAGTACCCTTATCCAGAATCCCAGATGAGGAAACAAAGTTCAGAGAGGTTACGCCATTTGGCTAGGTTATCCAGCCCGTAAGTGACCGAGCCGGCAGCCACCCTACAGGCCACTGTCCCTCGCGGCCACCCACCCGCCCCAGCGCCTCGTGCGTTCTCTCCTCCCTCCCCACCCTGCGACCCTCACTCTGGGATCCGATCACACAGATGCCGACCAGCAGGAGGAGGCTGAGGCCCAGGGAGCACAGCAGAGGCCGGGGGCCAGAGCAGAGCTGCTGCAGGAAAGGCCGAGGAGGAGGCAGCCCTGTGAGAGGAGAGGGCATCAGGGCAGGAGACTGGGGGGGGAGAGAGCCCCAGGGACCTGTTGGGGACAAGGGCTGGTGCAGGTGATGCTGGTGGGAGGCTGCACCGGGGCGCTATGGGGCAGGGGACACCCAGGCTTCTGGCCCTTCCTGGACCAGCATGAGTCCTCAGTCACACGGGCCCCTCACGCCCGCAGGGACACTCGTACACAAGGACCCACAGATGGGGGATGATGGTGACACTCAAGGTCCCATCACAGTTGGGGGAGGGGACAGAAGGACCCAGACCGAGCTGGGGCCGCCAGGCCCTCGAAGGCTCAACTCACCTGCACAGTCAGGGTCACTCACGGGTGAGGTTTCCTTCCAAACCCAGATGCTCTTCCCCCAGAGCATAAGGACCTAGGCCCCCTGTGGCTCTCCCTGGCCCTGTCCCCGGCTTTCTCAGGACCTTGAATCCTCTTCACCCTCAGGTCCCCAAGGCTGGGGCCGGGCCCCCTCCAAATAGGGGACCCTCCAACTGCACACAGTAGGGGCACAGATCTGACATCACAACAGGAATCCTCCACACAATGGGGGGGAGTTTAAGGCAGGAACATTTTCCCCTTCCACTTACCATTTCTAGGCCCCTGGCTCTGCTTCTCACTCTCCGAGTGCTGGAATTTTTCATAGTGCGTCGACATGCTGGGACCGAGACTGGGGCTGGCAGAGCCGAAAGGCAGGGTCAGGGGCTAGGCAGAGGCAGAGGCCGGGCCTGTTGGGGAGGCTGGGACTCGGAGTTGAGGTTCGGACAGAGCCAAGGAGGAGCCCAGGGTGGAGAGAGGCTTGGGGATGGTTCTGGGTGTACAGGTGAGGTTGGAAGTGGGGTCAGAGCTGGGCACTGGGCGGGGGTGGGGGGGGCAGGTCGAGCAGGGGATTGAAGGTGGAGGTAAAACCTCCGGTCCTGGCCCCAAGGGACATCTGCTGGGGTGTGCCGGGGGCTCCTGTGGGAGCCATGGGTGTGCTGGGCTAAGCCTAGCACCGAAACCAGAAACCAAGTCTAGGGTCAACTTCGGGTTGGGGCTGCTGTGAAGATTCCAGCTGACTTCGGGGTCAGAGCTGTGGTCGGGCTTAAGGGGGAACTGCGTGAGTATTAGGGTCAGGCTCCAGCCAGGCTGGGGCTGGAACGAGGCTGAGTCCGAGTCTCAGCTTGTGAGCGAGGCTGGGCAACCCTGTTCCAAGCCCAGCACAGGGAAAGGAGTGGAGGCTGAAATCCACACTTGGCCATTCAGTCCCCAAGCTGCCCTTTACCTCTCCTCTGATTCGGTCCCACCTGAGACCCACGGTCCCCACTCTCGGCTCTCCCGACACCCTCCCTGTCCCCTTCAGGCTCCCCTAAGCACCCAGCCCCGTTACCTGTGGAATGTCTGAAGTCTGCGATTTGGGGGTTCCTTGTGCAGCAGTGACCCAAGTTGGAAAAACACGAAATCCTGGAGAGTGGAGGTGGTGGAGGGAGTGAGGGAGGAGTCCTCTCAGGGACCTGAGCCCTGCAGGCTGTAAGCTGGGATCGCGTGTGTCCCAGTCTTCAGGAAGTGAGTGGAGGAAGGATTGGAGGGGAACTCAGGGAGATTGAGCGAGGTGGGAGGTAGATATGGGGCAGCTCTGACTCTCCTCCTCCGGGGTGTATCTACTCCCTTTCCGCTCCTCTGGATCCCCCTGACTTCCTCATTTTTACCATTCGGGAGAAGGGAGGCAGGCCAGAGGGAGCAGAGGTGCAGTCTGCCTATCTCCTCTGCCCACACCCCCTTTCACTTCCTGCCTCCCAAGTTCCCAGAACTGTGTCCCCAGCACCGCACAGCTGGGTCCGGAGGAACCCATTTCTCTGCTCTTGCTCAATCCCACTGAGTCCTGCTCAGGAGCTTCCCAGGGGCCCTCGGCCCCTGCTCTCTGAGCAAGAGGGAAGAAGAGAGGGCAGAGCGGGGTTTCCTGGCTGGGAAAGGGAGGGAGGACCCAGGAGAGGAAAAAGGTACTGATCAAAAGCTAACTAACAGGGATGGGGCCAGACCCGTGCTAGACATTCAGCATTCGTTTCCCACAAGAATCTTGGGAGACACAGTGGCCCGGGGTGAGGCTTGGACCTGGGGTGTGGGCTGCCCAAGGTCACGGGCTTGCTGAGCACGAGGGCTGGAATTCAAGCCCCGCGCTCCCTGACACCCTGGGCTGCCGCTCTGTACGCGAACCATCTGCAAGAAAGGGACTCAGTCCACTCCCATGACCTGCAAATCTCGTGAAGGGGGCTGCCCCGACTTCACACTCACAGTCTGCTCCATAGGAAGGAGCTTTAGTGTCTTAGAAGGTAGAAAAGGGAAGCAAATGCACCTTACACCACATTTTCTATATAAGTAGGATTGTGCTCTACTTGCTTTTTTTTAAAGATGTTATTTATTTATTTGAGAGAGAGCAGGAGCAGGGGGAGGGGCAGAAGGAGAAGCAGACTGCCCGCCGAGCAGGGAGCCTGACCCAGGACTCCATCCGCAGGGAGCCTGACCCAGGACTCCATCCGGGGACCCCAGGATCATGACCTGAGCTGATGGCAGATGCTTCACAGACTGAGCCGCCCAGACGCCCCTACTTGCTTTTTATTAGTTGGTATTCAGATCAGTATTTGCCACAGGTTGGGTTTTTGGAAGCCAAGGCTGAGACGGAAGCTGGAGGGCAAGCTATTTTTAGGGACCAACACCCGAGACAGGAAGGGGGAAGGAGGAGGGGACAAAGGGAGAAGGTGCACAGCTGTGCAGCCAACCCAACAGTCACTCTGGGCAATCAATCTGGCCATCTGGCCATATGTCCTAGCTGTCGGCACCGGGCTGAGCTAGAACCTTCACACCCCACCTAGCTAAGGCATCAGGGCCCCCCCACCCCCCGGCCAGCCCAGCAGGGGCGTGACCTCGGGGGAGGCGGCTGGCTGCACAGGTCGCGCTCCCTACAACTGGGCCCCCAGTCCTTCCTGGAAGGAGGCAGAGGCTGGTGGGCAGGAGGATCTAGGGAGCTCATGTCTGTGTCCCCGACAGCGGTGCACTGTACCCGTGCAGTAATCGGGACAGACTTCACATCCGCGCGTTGTTGGATCTGTCCCACAGAGAACATTCACTCGGGTCTTCACGCGTGCGTCTACTCATCCATTCCAAAAGCACTTCCCGAGCGTCTCCAATATGCCAGGTGCCCTCCTTCCAAGACGCATACTTCGGAAGGGAACAGACTGACAGAAAAGGCCAGGCCCTCCCAGAATTTACATCCTGGCAGGTGAAAGATAAAATAAATGAGTGAAATCTATATAATGTCACACGGGAGACATTGGAAGAGTCACATGGTGACATATGGAAGAAAATATAGCTGGGAAGTAAGGGGGGATCCTTTTTTTTTTAAAGATTTTATTTATTTGATAGAGAGATCACAAGTAGGCAGAGTAGTAGGTAGAGAGAGAGGGGGAAGCAGGCTCCCAGCCAAGAAGAGAGCCCGATGTGGGGCTTGATCTCAGGACCCTGAGATCACGACCTAAGCCGAAGGCAGAGGCTTAACCCACTGAGCCACCCAGGTGCCCCGGGGGACCGTTTTTAACAAGGCCATCAAGAGTAAGGTGTCAGGGTCAGCCTTACTGGGAAGGTGATGTCCGAGCAAAAGTCACAAGGACGTGAGGGAGCGAGTTGTGAGGAGCTCCGGGAGGAAGATGATTCGAGACAGAAGGAACAGCAAGTGCAAAGGCCCTGGGGTGGTAGAATGTCTAGCGTGTGCAAGGATCATCCCTTTGCCAGAGATGCCAGAGATTTTATTGGAGAAGTGAGCTAGAATGGCAAGGAGGAGATGATCACGGGGAAAACATGGAGCACCAGTTCTCCAGGGCCCTCAGACTATGGCTAAGGATCTGTTTTTACTCTGAGTTAAAGGGGCAGACTGTGGAGGGGATCGGGGCGGAGGAGGGAATGAACAAGATGAAGGTGGAAACCGAGAGTCCTGGTAAGGAGCTGTTATATCCGGGTGACAGATATGCCCGGGGAACAACACACACACACACACACACACACACACGTTCTCCTTCCAGTCCCCCCAAAAAAGTAAACTTTGAGCATTTTCCATAAGTTGCTGACTCCTTAGGAAAGAAAACAGCTTTATCCCTGACTTTTGCAATGCCAACGCCTGAAGATAAGTCACAGCCTTTTGTGCAAGTTATAATTGTGTGACAGTGCTGTTTGGTCATCAGGAGGTGACGGATAAAATACTTGATCGCTGCACAGAGTTTTCCTCTGAACACCTCCTGTGGTCTTCCCCCCGCCCACCCCGCTAAGCCTGTCCTCCCAAAGGCTGATTGCCTCACGGCCACTTTGCCAGTAACCTTCTTTGCTCTCCTAAATGCTTTTGCCTCTGAGACTTCTTTCTTGGTGGACGAGCACGGCTTCCCCGTGGAGCCTTAGTCCTCTCCCAGCCCCTCAGCTGGGCAGGATCCTTTTACCTGGTGCAGGGACTCAGAACGTCACGTCCACAGCGTCCAAGTCCCTTGCAGTCCTGTCTTACCAAGTCACCGCGATTTGCCACCGAACATTTCATGATCACGTGGGAGAAGCTCTGCAGCTCCCCAGACAGTCTCCCGGGATGCAGGCTCCGTCCTCTCCCCTCCCCATTGCCAAGCAGCACAGCCATGTCCCTCCTTGGCCAGCATCCATCAGTCACCTCCAAGGCACAGTTACCTCCACCCCCTACCTACTGGTGGTTTTGAGGAGCCCAAATCAGGCAGGAATCAAGAGGCATCTTCAAGGGCGCCTGGGTGGCTCAGTGGGTTAAGCCTCTGCCTTCGGCTCAGGTCATGATCCCAGAGTCCTGGGATGGAGCCCCGCATCGGGCTCTCTGCTCAGCGGGGAGCCTGCTTCCTCCTCTCTCTCTGTCTGCCTCTCTGCCTACGTGTGATCTCTGTCTGTCAAATAAATAAATAAAATCTTTAAAAAAATGTAAAAAAAAAAAAGAGGCATCTTCAAATCGCCACAGGACCAAGGCTGCTTTCCCTGGTCGGGGGGGAGGTGTCCTTTCCTTGGGCACTAGGACTCCCAAAGTCCAATACTCCCACAGCGCAGGTGGAGGGCAAAGGCTCCAACCGTGGACTGTCAGGCGTCGGTGAGAGGAGATGCCACCCTCCCCTGTCCCTTGGTTGGGAGGTGGAGAAGACAGCGCCATACTGGCCACGGACTGAAGGAGTCTCGCCGCCCCCCGCCCCCAGTGGCTCAGGCAGGAGAGGTCAGGGAAAGGTAAGCAAACCAATACACTTACCCCATTTCCAGCCCCCAGACCCAGAGGCATGATGAGTGGTCTTTTCAGACCAATTTCTCTACATATCTGTACACCTGTCAGGCTATGCACACTGATGGGGCAGGTCGCTGTTTTCCTTTGACCGAAATTTTTCTCCATCGAATGCATCTCCCTAAAAACAGGTCTCAGGGAGCCTGGGTGGCTCAGTGGGTTAAAGCCTCTGCCTTCGGCTCAGGTCATGATCCAAGGGTCCTGGGATTGAGCCCCGCATCGGGCTCTCTGCTCGGTGGGGAGCCTGCTTCTCCCTCTCTCTCTCTGCCTGCCTCTGCCTACTTGTGATCTCTCTCTCTCTGTCAAATAAATAAATAAAATCTTTTCTAAAAAAATAAAAAATACAAAATTAAAAAAAATGGGTCTCAAGGGTTTTCCCACGCCACGGCCCACGGCCGTCTGTTTAATGGGGCGGAGCATACAGGTGCCAGACCTTATCTAGTGACTCCCTTGGCCATACATTTTGGGGACGCGTTTTATAAGTGATGCTGAAGTGGACAGGCTCCTATTTTCCTGTTTGCACTAAGAACACATAATTGTTCTTGGTTAGATATCCAGAAGCAAAATGAGCGGAAACATCGACCTTGAATTTACAAGTGGATGGACACTGCCAAGGTGTGCTCAAAAGACATTACCAATTCACCTTCTCTCCACCTGAAAGAGGATTTCACTTATCCACACCTTTGCCGACCAACCTGTGCATTTTCGCCAACATGATGTTCAAGAAGTTCCTTCTGTCTCATTTCACTTAGCACCGACCCGATGGCCGGTTTGGAAGAAACAAAGCTTCACATTATATTTTAAGTTTAGAAACTCTTCGAGGTGCTTTTATTTAATTAAAGTTCATTAGGAGCACCCACACCGGGAGACAAATGTGTAACAGCTCTTCTTTTTTTTTTTTTTTTTAAGATTTTATTTATTTATTTGACAGACAGAAATCACAGGTAGGCAGAGAGGCAGGCAGAGAGAGAGGAGGAAGCAGGCCCGATGCGGGGCTCGATCCCGGGACCCTGGGATCATGACCCGAGCTGGAGGCAGAGGCTTTAACCACTGAGCCACCCAGGCGCCCCCATAACAGCTCTTCTAAAGCAGGACCCGTAGGGCGCCTGGGGGCCTCAGGGCCTTGAGCACTTCGACTCAGGTCGTGATCCCAGCATCCTGGGATCGAGCCCTGCGTAGGGCTCCCTGCTCAGCAGAGAGTCTGCTTCTCCCTCTCACTTTGCCCTTTCTCGTGCTCGTGCATGCTTTCTCTCTCTCGAATAAAATCTCAAAAAAAAAAAAAAACCCACAAACAAACCAATAAGTACACGTCAAGAAAATGCCGGTTTCCCACATTGTCAACGCATTCTGATTTCCCACCATCACTGAAATATTTCCCACAAACCTTGATGTCCACACAAACAGAAAGATGGACTCCTTCTACAGGAGAGGCGGCCTCTGACCACGATGATCTGACCAGAGGATCCTTATCTTCTCATCCCTTCACGTTAAATGGCTAAAAAGCCACAGAAAAGAAGCCCATCACAATAGAATGCAAAGCAGGGCTGATTTTAATCTCACGTGGAGACACTTGCTGTGACTGCATGTCCCCAAATAATTGTTTCTTTAGTTCCATCCGTTGTAAGTACCCAGGTTCTCAGGGTACAGCACTGGTGACCCAGCACCACTGTTTTGGATCTGAAGGGATGGGCTTTCTACCCATCTCTCACATCTTTGCTTCAAGTGGATTCCCTTTATAAAGGAAGGCTTCTCCTTTCCTCAAAGATGGGAGCTTGCCTTATTCTGTTTCCATAGAAGAGGTGAATTCCTCTTCAACCAATGGTGCTTTGTCAGTTTCCCTTCCGTTTCCATAAGCTTTTCAGCCAGGCCATTTGGATGTACTCCTTTAGCTACACAGTCGCCTTCACTGATTTCCCTGCATTTCACCTGTTCTCCTAGGTGATACCCACTCCATGCCCTTCGTGCTTTTTATCGGAAGGTCTCTTCTGGCACATTTCACCTGCTCGATTTCTATTAGCGTTTGTCTAGACTGTATTTCCCTGTCTTGGTTCAACATGTTTGTGTCGCTTTGTTTTAAACACAGGATCATGAAAAAAAAATAAATAAATGGCCATGGCTTATAAGCAGCATAACCCAATGTAAGAGTTTCCATCATTTGTTGGAATTAAACCCGTTCGTATTTATTGTGATGATTGATATGTTTGGATTGTATCCTGCCATTTGATTTCACATTTTCAGTCTACCATATTTTCTTTTTTTTTTTTTTAAGATTTTATTTGTTTATTTGAGAGAGAGAGAGAGAGCATGAGCACAAGCGGGGAGGGGCAGAGGGAGAAACAGGCTCCCTGCTGAGCAGGGAGCCCGATGTCGATGCAGGACTCGATCCCAGGACTCTGGGATCATGGCCTACACTGAAGGCAGACACTTAACCCACTGAGCCACCCAGGCGCCCCTACATTCGTTTTTAATAGACATGTTTAATCTCAAGCCTATCTTTTTTTTTCCTGTCAATATTTTTTTTCTCACATTGGCTGTGTGAGATTTCAATTTTGTACATTCTCTTCAATTTTGTTCCAGTATTTTTTTAAAAGATCTTATTTTTAAGTAATCTCTTCACCCAACATGGAGCGCAAACTCACGAGTTCGAGATTAAGGGTCGTATGCTCCAAAGACGGAGCCAGCAGAGCGCCTCTGTTCCAGTATTTTTTAATATTAATGTTTACATTTAAAGTATTAATCCATCCGGAGTCTATCATTTTTGTGTAGTGTGAGATGGAACTCTGGCTTGGTTTCATGCCAAATGAAAAACTGATTTATAAACTATATTCTGTTTTGTGTTTTCTCCCAACAGATTGAAATAAGACGTCTGTTAAGTTCCTAACTATATTCATATGTATTTCTGGGCTGGAAGTCTGTGCCACTGATTCAGTTTCTCTTCTTGTGCTCCTACCCCACTGATTTGATTTCAACAGATTTAGAATAGGTTATCTGAAAGGGATCTATCCGCAACCCCTACCCCAACCACATTTGCACACAAAGCTCACAGGTGTGTGCTCTTGGCCCTAACTTTGTCTTTCCAGGTCCCAGCACCCCACGTTCTTGGAAAGGAGACCCCAGCTGCAAGAAATACTCTTCTCTAGCTAGACCACGACCCACATCCCCCACACGGGCACAGCTGCAACCCTCTCGCATCCTTAGAAACCCCTAAAAGGCCCAGCCAGACCAGATCTCAGAGCTGACATTTCTCTCGACATCTGGCCCCTCTCCTCCCTTGGAAACTGAGTCAACTTGTCCTGCCCCTTGGTCTAATCTCGATGCAATTCCTCGCTGTCCACATCATGGGCCAACCCAACATTATCTCTCACAATTTTTTAACCATAAAATGTTATACATAGTTAGGCTTTTATTCTTCTATGTGAATATTAATGTTATTTTATTCTGCCCCCTCCATTGTTGGCATTCAGGTCAAAATTGTATTATGTTCATCTATAATTTCTCTAATAGGCATTTCTAGACCACCCCATCCAGCTACAATGGGTTGGACAGAAGACACTGCGTTTTCAATTGCATATGGAACTCCCACCAGATAGAACTCCCACCCGATCATGTAGCACAAAACAAACCTGAACAGACTTGAGCAAGTTGAAATTTTTTTTAAAGATTTTATTTATTTATTTGACAGAGAGAGATCACAAGTAGGCAGAGAGGCAGGCAGAGAGAGAGAGGAGGAAGCAGGCTCCCCGCTGAGCAGAGAGCCCGATGCGGGGCTCGATCCCAGGACCCTGGGACCATGACCTGAGCTGAAGGCAGAGGCTTAACCCACTGAGCCACCCAGGCGCCCTGAGCAAGTTGATATTTTACGACATACGTCCTCAGATCATAATGTAGTTAAGCCAGAAAACAATCAGATAGAAAACAGAAAGATCATTTAAAAATCTCCAACACCAAAAAAAATGACACACCGCATTCCTAAAGAATCCAAGGGTCAAAGACAAAGTCTCCAGAGACATTAGAAACTATTTTAAACTGAACTATGACTAAAATACAACAAATCAGAATTTGTGGGATGCAGCTGAAGAAATACTTGGAGAGAATTTTGTAACATAAAATGCTTATGTATGAAAAGAAAAACGGTCCTGGGGTGCCCGGCTGGCTCAGGCAATAGAACTTGTGACTCCTGATCTCGGGGTCGTGAGTTCGAGCTCTGCATCCGGTACAGAGATTACTTAAAAGTAAAATCTGTAAAAAAAAAAAAAAAAAGGTTTGGGGCGCCTGGGTGGCTCAGTGGGTTAAAGCCTCTGCCTTCGGCTCAGGTCATGATCCCAGGGTCCTGGGATGGAGCCCCGCATCGGGCTCTCTGCTCAGCAGGGAGCCTGCTTCCTCCTCTCTCTGCCTGCCTCTCTGCCTATTTGTGATCTCTGTCTGTCAAATAAATAAATAAAATCTTTAAAAAAAGAAGAAAAAAGGTTTTAAGTCAACTTAACGTCCCACTTTAAGAAATTAGGAGAAGAATAAAACAAACCGAAAGTAAGCAGAAGAAAAGAAATACATAGAAGGGCAAAAATCAATCAAAATTTTGTTCTGAAAACAGAAAAATAGAGAAAATCAATGAAACCAAAGGTTTGAAAGGATCAGAATAATTGATAAGCCTCCAGCAGGCCTGACAAAGGAAAAAAAAACAACTCAGGGAAAAAACAGAAATTACTAACACCAGGAATGAAAGAGGGAAAGTCCCTTAGACTCTGAAGAGATTAAAACGATCATAAAGGAACGTCCTGGAAAAGTCTACGCACAAAATTTTAGCGACTTCAGTGAAATGGGCGATTCTCCCAAGACCACAAACTACCCAAACTTACCTAAGATAAAATAAATCAACTGAGAAGTTCTATAATCCTTAAAGACACCGAATTCATAGTTCAAAGGCTTCCCAAGAAGAGATCTCTGGCCTAGATAGCTTACCGAGAGGATTCTACCAAACGCTGCAAGAAGAGACAACACCAATTCTACGGAATCCCGTCCAGAAAGTAGAGGAGGGGGAAATACTTCCCAATTCATTTTATTAGGTCCGCGTTTTCCCGGCTGCAGAAACCAAAGAGAATACAAGCGAACCGCAAATCTGCATCTCTCGGGACCTCAGAGACTTAAAAGAGCAGGACTCAGAAGTGTCATGAGTTCGGGCGCCTCGGTGGCTCAGTGGGTTAAGCCGCGGCCTCCGGCTCAGGTCATGATCTCAGGGTCCTGGGATCGAGCCCCACATCGGGCTCTCTGGTCGGCGGGGAGCCTGCTTCCCCCTCTCTCTCTGCCTGCCTCTCTGCCTACTTGTGATCTCTGTCTGTCAAATAAATAAATAAAATCTTTAAAAAAAAAAATGAATGACTGGTGCGTCTTTCCACTGTTCTGGGACAAGCTCTCCTGGATTTTTCCGCCCCATACATTTAGCTCAAGATGGGGCTTAACTCCGGGTCTCCAAGTCCAGGCTAGACTCGAGCGAAGCTTATGTATGGGCCTCGGGGTCTGCAAGGACGGGGAGGGGGCAGACACCACCTGGCCTGGGCTCGATCCCTTCCAGATCTGTATGCTTGTCCTTCTCGGCCGGCACCTGTGTCCCGTGGGAGCCGCGGGGACACCCTGCGGCGGGACGCACAGACAGCAGGAGCTCCTTGGGACGTCCTCGCTCGCCCACCGACGGCCGTCGGGTACAAGACTAACAATACGCCAGATCCCTTGTTCCTGGCACGTCGTGGGGACTGGGCTCGTGACCCGACCACCCCCGCGGGCACAGGACCGTGCCCGACGTTACCCGGACACACTTCCTAACGGGTCCCTCTCACGAGAGCCTCCCCTCGGGGCCAGCTTCGGCCGCACCCTTGGGTCACTTCCTCCTCTTCCTACTCCCGCTTCCCCATTCTCCAATCCTACGTTTTCCTAGGAACACTGTCTCAACACACCGCGAGCACATCCCGGGACACCGCTGACGATCCAGGACAGGAGTCATGGGCGGTCCTGGTCCCCCTTCCTCTTTCTTTCCTCCTCTCCCCTCGGAGCCTCAGGAGCTGGGGCGAAGGACAGAGGAGTTCGACGACAGGCCGGTGATCTGGTGTCACGGTGGCCGGTGGCCAAGACGCTCTTCACAGCAGCCTCCAACACGGCCTTTCGTGGGGTCTGCGGGTGGTGTCCCTGAGATTCTGAGGGGACCCTCTGCACCAGAGCAGTCCCTCACGAGGAAGACGGGCTATGTGGCTCCAATGGCCACCATCGGCTCCCGCCCAAGGGAGCAGCTGCCTCCCCAGGGTCTCCTTCTGCCTCCCTCTGCCCCAGCTTCTCCTTCGCGGGGTCCTCCCTGTATGGCTGCTGGCGCCCCTGGAGTCCACCAGGCTCTCATCCTTGTCCCCGCCAATAACCAAGGGCAGCCTGACCCACTCCCGCCCGGGGCAGCTCCGGCTGGTTCTTTGCCTGCAGAGGGCTCCTGGCAGGGGTGAGTCTCTTTCTCCATGATTGCCCTCGAAACTCCTGGAGATACATCCACAGCCTCCCCGAGAGCTCCTCCCCTTGCAGACACCCCAGCTCTCCTGTGGTTCCCTTGGGACTCCAGCATCTGGCTAATGGGATGTGCAGAAGCACTTCCCTGCTCCAGATGGAGGGAGAAAAGACCCTTGGTGCAAGCCCTGCCTAGAGGCATTCGGCTCCTCTCCGTTGGAAAGGCCTGGCATGATCAACGATCCCTCCCAGCTTTGGGAATGCCGCCAAATTTCTATAAAAACAGGAAAAGTGTCGCTTAATCTCTCATGTGGCCATGTCACTTTTCTCACTTCCTTAATCGGGCTTTGCCAAATGTTATTCTTTTCACATGAGTGTTTTGGTAAACAGATTTTTTTTTGCTAAGAGGGTAGAAAAGACAAGCTACAGACTTGGAGAAAATATTTGCAGACCACGCACCCAACAAAAGACCAGTGTCCAGAATACGTAAAGAATTCTCCGAACCCCACTCAGTGAGGAGATGACTCGTGGAGGCTCTAACATCCCATCCCGTCACATTCACTTGTTGATTTACTCTCAGAAGATGCTCAGATGGAGGTATTGAAAGAAATTATTCAAACGGCCCAAAAATACTTTCTGAGCTTTTCGAATAAATTCATGCAACTACAAGTATACAATGAGATATATTTTTTAAAAAGAATCCTCAAAATCCGACAGTAGAAAAACCCAAAAATCCGATTAGAAAAATGGGCCAAAAACCCACAAAGAGACGTTTTCCCTAAAGAGGATATGCAGATGGGAAATGAGCATGTGACGGGGTGCCCCGTGCCATCAGCCATCCGGGAAATGCAAGAAACCACAGCGATGAGCCACCACACACTTACCAGAATTTTAAAAATGAATGGTAGCGGTCAAACTCAGGGGAGGCTATGGACAAAGGGATCCTTCACGTGCTGGTGGTCGGGCGGGACAGAAAATGGGGTGACCACTCGGGAAAGCAGTTGGGCATTTTCTTCTGGAACTGAACATGCAATCGCCATGTGACCTTGCATATTCATCCCAGAAAAATGAAAATTTGTGTTCACATAAAAATGTGTGCATGAGGGGTGCCTGGGGGGCTCAGTCATTAGGCTTCTGCCTTCAGCTCAGGTCATGGTCCCAGGGTCCTGAGATCGAGCCCTGCATCGGGCACCGGCCTCAATGGGGAGTCTGCTTCTCGCTCTTCCTCTGCTTGCTGCTCTCTCTCTCTCTCTGTGTCAAATAAATAGATTAAAATCTTTTTTTAAGAAGCTTAATTTTGGGGGCGCCTGGTGGCTCAGTGGGTTAAAGCCTCTGCCTTCTGCTCAGGTCATGATCCCAGGGTCCTGGGATCGAGCCCTGCATCGGGCTCTCTGCTCAGTGGGGAACCTGCTTCTCCTTCTCTCTCTGCCTGTCTCTCTGCCTACTTGTGATCTCTGTCAAATAAATAAATAAAATCTTTTTTTTAAAAAGAAGCTTAATTTTTTAAGTATTTATTTATTTTTTTAAAAGATTTTATTTATTTATTTGACAGACAGAGATCACAAGTAGGCAGAGAGGCAGGCAGAGAGAGAGGGGAAAGCAGGATCCCCGTGGAGCGGAGAGCCCGATGCGGGGCTCAATCCCAGGACCCTGGGATCATGAAGTGAGCCAAAGGCAGAGGCTTTAACCCACTGGGCCACCCAGGTGCCCCCCCAAAAGCTTAATTCTTAAAATGGGTTTTATCTTTACCCATTCTGCCAGTCTGGGGAATCTTCTAATATTTTACATTAATTCCCTCCTCTTACTATATTTTGAGTTATATTGTAATTGACTTTTTCCGATGTTTTAAGTTGAATATTTGGTTTATTTTCAGTGTTTAGTTTTCAGCTATAAAAACATGAAGTTGTGGGCTCCTGGGTGGCTCAGTCAGGAAAGCGTCTGTCTTCAGCTCTGGTCATGATCCCAGGGTTCTAGGACCTTCGCTGGGTTCCCTGCTGAGCAGAGTGTCTGCCTCTCCCTCTCCCTCCGTCTCTGCCCCTGATTCGCGCTCACTTGCTGGCTCTCTCTCAAATAAATGAATAAGATCTTTTTAAAAAATGAGGTTGTACATGTTCCTCTGGGCCAGGCTTTTGCTGCGTCCTATAGGTTTTGACATGTTTCTTTCTTTTCTAGATAATTTTCCCTTTGAATCATGGTGATAACAGGATAGCAGCTCTTCATTTACAAACAGCTCAGCTGTCATGGTTCTCTTTTTGTTATTTATATGCAATTTTTATTTTAATAAGAGAATGCAACCTTAACAAAAATCTCTCCTTTTGGGGGTAGCTGGGGGGCTCAGTCGGTGAAGCGTGTGACTCTTGATCTTGGAGTTGTGAGTTTGAGCCTCATGTTGGGCACAGAGATTACTTTTTTAAAAATTGACCTTTAAAAAATTAACTTTAAATTAAAAAACAAAACTTTAAAAATTAAAAAAAAAATTATCTCTCGGGACGCCTGGGGGGCTCAGTTGGTTGAGCGGCTGCCTTCGGCTCAGGTCATGATCCCAGCGTCCTGGGATCGAGTCCCACATCGGGCTCCTTGCTCGGCAGGGAGCCTGCTTCTCCCTCTGCCTCTGCCTGCCACTCTGTCTGCCTGTGCTCGCTCTCTCTCCCTCTCTCTCTCTCTGACAAATAAATTAAAAATTAAAAATTTTTTTTTAAATTTCATCTCTCCTTTTGGCATGTGTCCAGATGTTCCTCTGATAGAGTGATAGATTGCTGTGGCAAAATTGCTTCTAAAAGCACAGTATAAGCAAGTTTTGTTTTTGCTTATTATTATTCTAGGAAGCTGTTGGCGCTGCTACACTTTCCCTCGGAGCGTCTCTCAGAGACAGTCCGACTTACGAGAGTTCCGCTCACAACTGAGACGCGCTCGGGGTTACTCTCCACGATGAGTCATCCTGATAGCTCAGAAGAACAGAAGATTCTGTGTCTTGCCGTTTCCGTTTTATTTTTGTCTTCCTCTTCTTTCCCATCTTGCCTTTAATATGAAGGTAACTTTGATAGCCCTGATGAGCCAATATTGACTTTTTTAAAAAGATTTTATTTATTTATTGGACAGAGATCACAAGGAGGCAGAGAGGCAGGCAGAGAGAGAGGAGGAAGCAGGCTCCCTGCTGAGCAGAGAGCCCGATGCGGGGCTCGATCCCAGAACCCTGAGATCATGACCTGAGCCGAAGGCAGAGGCTTTAACGCACTGAGCCACAGGGGCGCCCCTCTTTTTTTATCTTAAAGAAATCTTTACCATCTCAAACTCAAGACCCCAAGATCAAGAGTCACGTGTTCTACCTTGTGATCCAGGGGGAGGCCCCTTGATATGTTGTTATTAACTAAAGCCCGTGGTTTGCTTTATGGGTCACTGTGAGAGAGACCACAAGCAGGGGAGAGTGGCAGAGGGAGAAGCAGGCTCTTGGCTGAGTGGGGAGCCCCATGCAGGACTTGACCCCAGGACCCCAAGATCATGATCTGAGCTGAAGGCAGACGCTCAACAACTGAGCCCCCCAGGCGCCCCAATCCTGTGGGTTTTGACTCATGTGTAATAACATGTATCCATTAGTAGAGTATCCTATAGGATAGTTTCACTCCCTAAAAATCTCCCGAGTCCAGAACGCCCTGGACCCATTCGTCTGTCTCCCAAGTTTTGCCTTTTCCGGAATGTCATAGTGTCGTAATCCTAGAGAACGTGGTAGACTTTTCACATTGGCTTTCGTCACGCAGCAAGACTTAGCACTTACTTCTAATGTGATCATTTAAAAGCTACATTTTGGGGGCACCTGGGGGGGGCTCAGTCGGTGAAGCGTCTGCCCTCTCCTCAGGTCATGATCCCAGGGTCCTGGGATCGAGCCCCGCATTGGGCTCTCTGCTCAGTGGGGAGCCTGCTTCCTCCTCTCTCTCTGCCTGCCTCTCTGCCTGCTTGTGATCTCTGTCAAATAAATAAGTAAAATCTTTAAATAAATAAATAAAAGTTACATTTTCCATTCATCATATGAGGCAGGGCTTGGAAAGATTTTGGTGTGGAGCGTAAAAGCCTAAAATCCAAGATTCGGAGGAAAATACAGAACAGCAATGTGAGGTCAGCGGTGCGACTCAGACATGGGGTTTTTGAAGCGGAAGTTTTCCAGGGGGCACGGGGGACCTGAGCAGGAGGGGAAGGTGGCCCGGCTGCCGCATTTCCAACAAGCGGGAGCACAACCCTCCCCGCAGCCCAGGAGACCAACCACATGCCTCTCAGCCATGGGTCCTGAACTTTGGTGAATTATGAAAACAAAAGTGATTTTGACTACATCAGTTCCGGTGACCAGCGTCCCCTCCTTCACACCGCCCCCGGGTCAGGTGGGCTGTTGTGGTCAGGCTAGGAAGTTAGGCAGGAAATCCGCTCCGTGCGAGTGCGAGGGACACGGGCGTGTGGTCTGCAATCGCGCCGCGTCCTCCGGGCTGGTCCACCAGCAACGGCTTTCAAGGGAGCTTCTCTCGCCGGCCGTGCAGACTCCCTGGGCAGGGAGGTTGGGGGGGGGACACCAAGTGCTCTGAAACACTTGACAGCAGCAAGAAAGGGGAGGCCGCAATGACCCTTCTCTTCTCTCTCTAGAAGGTCCCCCGACATCTCCACCACATGCAGAAGCAAACAGAAAAAAGTGTAGGGAAAATGCATTTTCGAGCTATGTTGGACGATTGTTACAAACGTTCCATCATTTTCAGGACTCTGTGACGTTCGTGGTAGCGTTCAGCTTTCTGAAGTTGGGGGGGGGGTCTGACTTAAGTAAATATTAGCTGTGATGCTTTTGTATTCACAGTGTTATATTTTTTTTTAAGATTTATTCATGTATTTGAGAGAGGGAGAGAAGGCAGCGGGGAGGCGCGGAGGGAGAGGGAGAGAGAATGTTAAAGCAGACTCCCCGCTGAGCACACAGCCCACTCGGGGCTTGATCCCACGACCTTGAGATCATGACCTGAGCCAAAATCAAGAGTCACACACTTAACCAACTGTGTCACCCAGACGCCTCCACAATGCTACTTTTCTAAGGAGGGCTCCTCAAAACTGTGTACGCTTTGGGCCCCATAAACCTCTCGCTCTCTCGTTCACAGGTTTTCTCCAGGAAAGAGGAGCAGCTCAGATCCTGGGTAGACGATCAGGCAGCATGGGGAGAAGATAACACCCAGGCTTTGCACAGTCAAGGATGACTTTGCAATAGGTTCAAAGCACATAAAGAAAAAAAAATTTTAAGTGACACAATTATTAACGTCAGAAGAAACAGAAGTTGTGCAAGAAAGGAACTGGAAACCGGACCATGCCACTGGGCTCCCAAGGTACAGGGTTGAGCCAGCAGGAACGGATATGGATCCTGAACTAGGATTTAAATGAAAAGTGTAGCACACTGAATTAGAAGATCATGCCGGTCAACAGGATAGAGAGTTACTAAGTAATACAACGGCTCGATACAGAGATACCTGTTGGCAGGCATTATTTAGAAATTCTGATGTTGGGGCGCCTGGGTGGCTCAGTGGGTTAAAGCCTCTGCTTTCAGCTCAGGTCATGATCTCAGGGTCCTGGGATCGAGCCCCGCGTCGGGCTCTCTGCTCAGCAGGGAACCTGCTTCCTCCTCTCTCCCTGCCTGCCTCTCTGCCTACTTGTGATCTCTGTCTGTCAAATAAATAAATAAAATCTAAAAAAAAAAAAAGAAAGAAATTCTGATGTTGATATGGGGAGACACAATGAAATGACCAGAGCGGGCTTCTCCGAGCAGCAGGGGCGTGCATCGAGCCCCCCGAGACTTCCAGCCGCACGTGTGATCCCTCGGACAAGTGCCTGAAGACGTCCCGGAGAACTTTGCAATTAAATGCTGGGAAGTGTCCTCGCGAGGACAGAAGCAGCAATCGCTAGATACAGGACATGTGAAAACAAGAGAGTGGCAGCTGGCCGTGGGCCCCGGCGGATGTCCGAGTCAAGTGCAGCATGTCAGGTCCATACTTGGGAAGTCCCTAGCACTGCCGCGTTCGCTGGGACAAAACTTGCCGGGGACAGCGGAGGTTGGATGGATGCCCGCAGCCCCGGGGGGGAGTAGGAGGAGCCCCCTTCCCAGGGAAATACGTTACCAGGGAACCCAGGAAACGTCCTGATGGGACACCTGGGAGGGGTGATTTTATGGGTCAACGGGCCGGGACCACAGGGCGCCTCGGTAGTCGGCCAGACAGGATTCTGGGGCGGGGGGTGTTCGAGGAGGAGATGAGCATTGGAACTGGCAGAGCTGATTGGGTGGCCGGCTCCGATGGCTAAAACCCCCACGGGAACAAGAAGACTGACCCTCCCGAGAGTGAGAGAGTCCCTCCCGCCTGACCCCTTCACGCTGGGACATGGGCTTTCTTCCTGGCTGGGGCTGCCATGGAAACATCCACTCTTCCCGGGTCTGGAGCTTGCTGCCTCCACAGGAGCTACACCATACGCTCTCCTGGGTGTCAGGCTCTGGACTCAGACCGGAACTGGGGTCACCGGCTCTCAGAGGTCTCCCGCTTGCCCGCGCCCGTGCAGAACCTGGGACTTGCCACCCTCCGTAACCGTGGAGCCCACTCGTTGTTGCAGATCTCTTTAATAAGCGCACATACACAGACAGATCATGCTGGTTTTTTGGAGGGCCCTGACTAAGCCAATGGCCATGAAATAGTTAAGTCTGGGAGCAGTGGGAGGTGTGAGGAAGCATTTTTTAACTAATAGGATCTATTACTTTTGCAGTAAAAATAAAACAACACTAATTGCTTGCAGAACCTCTTAGTAAGGGCTTCAGAATGATTTTGGGAGGTGACGTTTAGAGGTGGAAGCGGCATGACAACCTATGCTGGAGAAAGGTCTAGATCTCTTAGGGGTCCAGAAGAGGTGATCCCACCACAGACAGGACACAGCGTCTTTCCCACCCCCATTCCTTTAGCGAGCGTCTTCTGCAGCCTCCTGTCAGCCAGGCCACAGCCCCTGGGGTTGGGGGGAGCCTCACTGTTCCCTGAGACCTCTTCTGCGGGACACCCCATGGGGCTGGGGGCAGGGTCATGGTCTCAGGGTCCTGGGGGCTTCTCAGGGCAGCCCCCACCCGCTGCCCCCAGCAGAGCATCTCTGCTCCAACCCCTCTCCCCTCCCTGACCCGTGTCCCTTGGCATGGCGTCTCGAGGAGCAGCTGTCTAGGACAGAATCTGTCCCATCCGGACGCCCCCCTCTTCTTTACTCCGCACACCTCCCAGTTCCAAACGCCCAGTCCACAAAACCTCAAGTCCCTGCGCCTTCTTTCCCCACTCCACGGAGCGGGCTGAGAATTACAATCATGACGGCGACTTGGCCGAAGGAGGCAGGACCTCAGTGTCTCCGGGGGTCTGGGATGCTTACGGCACCCCTCAGATCCGTCTGGACCCCTGCCCTCTATTTTTCCTTTCTTCAAAATCCCCACTCGGGCTGCAGAGAGCTGGGGGCGGGGCGGGGCGGGGGCGGGGCGGGGCGGGGCGAGGGCGGGGCCGACCCCTAGGCGGTGACGTTCCTCCTCATCTCGCACACCCAGCGCTGCACCTGCTTACAGAAGTTGTCGTTCCAGCGGCCGTTGGCCCGGAGTTCCGCGCAGTCTTCGCCTCCACCCACCTCGTGCCCCTGCCAGTCGTCGGGCTGAGTGGCCGCCCAGTTCCTAGGAAGGCAGGATGGAGCTGGAGCTCCCAGCCCTACCCCTGCCCCCCCCACCCCCACCTCAGAAAAGCACAGCGGAGGAGGGAGAGGGTTGGGGAGCCTGGTCGCAGGGGGTGGGCTGGCAGTGTCTGGCCCCAGGCCGAACCAGCAAGACAGAAGGAGGCCCCTCACTTGTAGCTCCGCTCATAGTCGGTGCCGTCCACCCATTTCCAGGAGCCGCCGCTGTCCGTGAGACCTATCCAGGCATCGAAGGGGTCCGTGTGCTGCATAATGAACTTCTGGAAAACAGGCGGGGAGGAAGGTTCTGGTGCATTGAATGTCCGTGCAGGCAGCAGCTATGGCTGCCTCCCCCGTGTCCAGCTCCCTCTGCTCCCGGCTGAAGAGTCCGCTCCCAACACAACTATTCTTGCTTTTGCTCCTGGAACTGAAATGACCGCTGAGTGGAACTTGGCGGGGCCACACCTCGTGCTAAGTGCTTTCCGAAGGTTATCTTAGTCGACCCTTCGAGAGCTCTCTACATTGGGTGCTCTGGCGATTCGCACTTCACGGGTGAGGTTAGGGAACTCGAGGCGGTTGGTCGAGCCCAGGAATCCCAGGGCCCAGGGTTTGTGACCACTGTCCCCTGACCTGGAGCCCCACCTCATTCCCAGATCAGAGCTGCTACCCCGGACTCCCATCTTCTGGCGTCTTCTGCCCACGACCTCAAACTCTCGGAATCCTGACTCTGGCCCCTGCTGCCCCCACAGACTCCAGCACCCATTACGGATCTCGGCTTCACTCGCCTCTCAAGGGCATGTGCCCCTGGTCTGGCTTCTCTGGGTAGCTGTGCTCTCTGGAGTTTTGCTGGGCTGGGGCTTCCAAGCTTGGACCCACTGCCCAGAGCCCCATTATGACTTGGCTACATGGGGTCCACAGTCTGCTGGCAATGTGCGAGGGCAGGGTGGTGGGGGGGGAGGAGATCCCTGAGACAGCCCCCCGGGACTCACGCACACCCCCAAGGACAACAGACCCCCATGTGGCTTTCTCTTACAGAAGGGACTGAAGTCCCAGGGTTTGGGAGGGTAGCAGTGGGAGGGGATAGAGGAAACACAGGGTTGGCTTGACTAACATACACGCCGAGCCCTTCCGTTGGACGGCATGTGCAGGGTCTATAGTCCCGTTTGGGGGGAAATTTCCCAATTCCATTCACTTCCTAGAGATCCGTACATGATCGCAGACAACCTCACCAGAGCACAGGCATGGCAGCACCCCCGAGTTCTAGAATCCTGCCAACAGGACAGTGTTCTGTGCCCGAGGAGCGACCCTCAGAGGCTGGCGGGCCTGCCTCACAAATTCAGAGGACTCAACAGAGCCGGAGGGAGAGTGCCGGAGACCAGATATTCTATTTGCTGCCACCTGCTGCCCCCGCCCCCTCTTCCCGTCGCCTGTGCAGCTGAAGAGCTGAACGGGGAACAAATCCCCCAAACTTCCGGGGGCTCTCCAGCCCTCTGTGGTGAAGACAGAGGGGAGGGATCAAATAGTGCCAGGCGATCGGAGAAGATGGCCCAGGAGAATTCATTTTCCCTGTTCCTGGGTAAGTAACAGGCAAGAAAGAATTGTGCCCATTTATAAAATGGTGGCATGGAGGGGCGGGCAGGGATGACCAGGGAACTTACGCAAAATCAAAGAGGAGATGAATGATAGAAAATATCAAAGAAGACATCCAAGAAGAAAGAGAACACAATGATAAGGGAAGGGAAGCAAAACCCAAGAGAAAGATTTGAGCCACGCGAAAAAGCCCAGGGACTCAGCAGAAAGCAGAGTCTGGGGCATGGACGACGGGCCGGAGGACAGGACCGCAGTGCAGAGGGACAGAGAAAGAAGCACAGGCTGGTGGCTGTGGACAGGAGATGGCAGAGCAGCGTCTGGATGACCTGTTCATCCAAGAGATCACACAAGAGAAAAGTGTTCAAGTATTTAAAATTATATTTGAGAATTTAGAAAATCTACATTTACGAATTTAGAGGATGCTTCTGGCCTGGAGGGAAATCGCAGAGAGAAGGCGCAACACCACGGAGATATATCTGGGCGAGGCTAATGAGATTCAGAGACAGAAAAGACTCCAACTACTCAGGCAAGACGCTTATGGGATCTCAGAGAAGACAAGGAGGCCTGACAAACTTCAAAGTTGCTAAGAGACTAGATCTTCATTGCTTTCTGCACAAAAAAAGTGAGAATTCTGAGATGGGCTTAGGGCGTTAGCGGATGGTACATCGGGCTCTCTGCTCAGCGGGGAGACTGCTTCCTCCTCTCTCTCTGCCTGCTTCTCTGCCTACTTGTGATCTCTGTCTGCCAAATAAATAAATAAAATCTTTTAAAAAAAAAAAAAGGAGAAGACGCTTCTTCGGTTTTTTAAAAATCAGAAACCAAATGTATTCACAAACCATAGGAGAAATCCCTTTATATATTTATAATGTATATATTTATATATTTGCCTATTTGTTTATATATTTGATGTATATAAATACATACATTTGATAAATATATCCTGGTAACATGTGCTAGTTGAAACCATGGGCTAAGAAGGCCAGCAAATCCGAATTCTGGTCCCAACCTGCATTACCAGCAAGTTACTTCTCACTTGCACACACACGCGTGTGCACACACACATACACAGTTTCCTTGGTTCCCTCATCTCTCCCTCCCTCCAAGGGGTAAGAGTGGGTGCCCCCCGTGGGGCAGTGAGGGTTACGGGTTATTTTAGGAAAGTGCCTGGCACAGAGCAAAGCCTCAGCCGCTGTTACCATCACATCCTCCTTTTCTGAAAAAATGCCCCCCCCTTATCCTAACAGCTTGGCTGTCCCCTGTGAACTCTGCTGTTCAGGCCTGTGGCTGGTGGTGGCCATGGGCAGGGGAGACCTGGAGCGCTTTGGAGGGACCCAGTAATCCGCGGCAGGCGTGTCCCTGGGAACGCTGCCCACTGCGTCCCTTGGTCCCAGGGACCGCTCAGCCCACATCCAGCACGAAGGGACCCAGCGTCTGGGCTGTGCTCTCCATGCAAGCTCGAGGCCCTGCAGCTCCTCCTGTCTGGAACTCTGTCCCCCCCGCTTGCCTCGGGTCACCTGCTCACCTGGCTCCTGCCCCTTTGCCCTGAGCTCTTGGCCTTAACAATGTCCCACATCCTAGAATCAGCGGCTGCTTCACCATGAACTTCCCAGGGCTCCCCCAGGCCTCTGCCTCCCGACTCTCCCTTTGGTTAGAAACCGGGAAGAAAGCAGCCTGAGCCCGGCCCACCTGCTCCTCCCGGGAGTTGATGACCACCAGGTGCGCGCTCTCCAGCTGGCAGTACCGGTCCGCGTCGGCCCACGTCTTCCCGGAGCGGGAGAACCAGTAGCAGCTGCCCTCGTACTCCAGCCAGTTGACCGGGCAGCACTGTGTGCCTGGGAGACAGGCAGGGGGTGGGGGTGGGACAGGGAGGTGAGACGCAGAGGCGGCGGGCGCAGGTGCGCTGCGGGGGGCGGCCCCTCCGTCCCTACCGTTGCTGCGCACGAAGGCCATCTGACAGGTGAGGATGCGGAGGTCCACGGGGAAGTGCTTCACGTGCAGGAGCAGGGCGGCGTGATCTAGGGCACGGCAGGGGTGGGGGCGGGATGCGGGCGCTGCGGGGCCCACCTGCCGGGACCCCACCCCACAGGGCGAGCCAGCCTGGGTCTGGGGACACGCAGGGGGCACACACGGAGGGGGGGGTGTCTCTGACCTGCTTTCAGATCCCTCTGCTGCTTCTCCAGCTTGGCTTCCAGAGAGGTCAGCTGCTGACCGGCGCCGCCCCCTGAGGAGGAGGAAGGCTCAGCCATTCTCCCCCCTCTGCCTCCTTCAGGTCCCTGCATGCTGCCCACCCGAGCACCCGGGGAGGCCGCCCCTCCCTCCGCCCCCCGCCTCCCCGCCTCGCCCCCACCCCACGGTGGCCTCTACAGCAGGTCCCCGTGTTCTCGGTACAGAGCCTCGCTTGGGGGACCGGCCCTCACCCCCCTCTCTGCTCAGCCCTCATCACTTCACCCCTGCCACACCGCAAGGGATCACACTCCCGAAATGGAGGGTGGGCTTTCTCACCTCCTGGCTTTGCGGATTCTGTTCCCTTTACCTGGGACGAACCCCCATGGTTTTCACCCGCCTACTCCTACTCCTTCCGGCTCCTTCCGCCCAAGGGTCAGCGTCCCTGGAAGCGTCGCCCCGCTTCTCAGGCTGGGTTTCCGACAACCCCGGGTAGCCCGCACACGCCCCTCCTGCAGACCCCGCACGCACGCCCAGCACGCAACGCAGCAAACCCGCGCGCGCGGATAAGCCGCAGCCCCTGCGGCACGGAAGCCCCACGCACCGTGGAAGAGGAGGGTGCTGATCTCCGACAGGACCCCGTTGGAGAAGTGGGTGAAGTTTTCTTTTAGGACCCGCAGCTCCTCTTGCAGCTGTGCTCCTGGCCAGGAGACAGGGAACAGGACAAAGTGGGGAGGGCTGTGTCCCGCCTGACAGCCCCAGCCTGTCCACGGCCGCCCCTCCCAGCCCCATCACCGCCCCACAGCTGTCCCAGCGCTGCCCCTTTCTGCCCCTCTCTGAGCTCTGCGAGCTCATGGACCCCCCCCCCCACTGTGTTCCCCCTCCCCCGCTGGCCCCTGCGACCTCACTTTGGGACCCAATCACACAGACGGCCACCAGCAGCAGGACGTTGAAGCCGAGGACTAGCAGACTGAGTCGGAAAGTGGAGCAGACACGCTGCAGAAGGGCGGGGCTCCGAGGCCTCCCTGCGGGGAAGGGGGTATCAGAAGAGGGGTCTGGGGAGCCGGGAACCCAGAGAGGGGACACATGGGAGCACCCAGGGGACCAGAAGTCTGAGGAAGCACAGCCGGTGTGGGCGGGAGGAAAGTAGACTGGGAGGTGCTACTTGTGGCAGAGTCCCGGGGCTTTGACCCCAAGGGTCAGGCATCGCACACACGTGCATTTGCACACTCGCTGCCCCCATGAACACACACAGACATACACACACACCAGCACAGGTGTGCGCAACACAAAGTTCATGGCCCACGATACTCACATCATCTGTGTACAAATCCCGCGGCCACACCTGGGGCCCCAGAGGCCGGCACCGTGTGCTTCTTTCGGTCCATGCCAGGGCCCCTCAGACACGTCCCAAAGCACAACAAACCCCTCATCCCTTCCATGCAGCTCACTCTGTCCCGGCTGCACACGGCTCCCCAGGATCTGCCCTCCCACCCCTGCCCTGTCTCCTCTCACACTTCCCTCTGCCCTGGGGCCCCCAGAACCCCCAGCTCCATGGCCAGCTCTCGCCTCTAGCCTCAGCCTCCTCACAGAAGCCTCTCCCTGCCCGTGGCCACTGGAACCCCGACTCCCACACACACGTGCACATGCTTCTCTCATCTCGCTGTCACGCTCAGTGCCATGCACACACTCACTGAGGCACACTCATGGCCCCCAGAACGGCCTCTGCCACCTTCGCTTTGGGGCCCGAACCCACAGCCGGACCTCATGCTGACTCAGAGAGACCATGTCTCTGACATGTGCGCTGCCTGCTCCACTCTCTGCACACAGCCTCCCCTGTGCACACCCTTCCCCTTACACCCTCTCCTCCCCGGGCATCTCTCCATGCAGAAGCCCTCCCTGACCACAGTCTTCTCCACCCAGCCAGGACCCCGTGGCGGAGTCCGACTGTTCTCTCATCCGTGTCCCACTGCCGCTGCCCTGCTTCCCAACCTCACCTATGATCTATAAACCCCAATTCCAGGCCGCCCGCACCTCCACTCTGAAGCCAGACTTCCTGCGTTTGAGCCCAGCCGTGCCACCAACTGGCTCTGAGATCACGGGCAAGTCACTCCACTGCTTGGTGCCTCAAATTTTCTCATGTCCACTTCTAGTATCTAAAATAGCCAGACTCGGGGTGCCTGGGTGGCTCAGTGGGTTAAAGCCTCTGCCTTGGGCTCAGGTCATGATCCCAGGGTCCTGGGATCGAGCCCTGCATCAGGCTCTCTGCTCAGCGGGGAGCCTGCTTCCCCCCACCCCCTCTGCCTGCCTCTCTGCCTACTTGTGATCTGTGTCTGTCAAATAAATTAAAAAAAAAATTTTAATAAAAATAATAAAATAGCCAGACTCATAGACAGGGTCTGGGAAAACAGGAGTTGCTGTTCAATGGATATGAAATTTCGGTTATCCAAGACGAGGAAGGTCCAGACATCTCCTGTTCCATCCTTACACCCGCATTGTCTCTAGCCAGGTGCTACAGAACATGGAGATGCTGGTGAAGACGGCAGGACTCATGCTGCGTATTCTTACCACAGCTTTTCAAAATGGGGGTAAGAAGAGTAGTGACCTGATTGGACTGTCCGGAGAACAAAATGAGGTCAAATATAAAAAGCACTGGCCAGGCAAGTTGGAAGGTAAAAGGGTCTGCCAGACATGGAAACACGGAGGCTAGATCATCCTCTCCGCCAGAAACAACTGAGACCAAAAAAACCAAAACCAAAACAAAACAAAAAAGAACAACAACAAAAAAAACCAGACAACTATGAGAAGCCATCTTTTTCAAGACACCTGAACCGCAGGCAACAAAGGGCATGGGTCCCTGAAAGATGGGGAACAACCAGAAAAGCCCGATGGTCCCCCAGCCACTGCTAGGGGAAAGTTTCCAGCTGGGCAGCGGGGAAGGAAATCCAAGCAGAGTCCAGCAGACTCCCCGAGCTGAGGAAATGGAACAGAGACCAGTCTCCCTCTCTCTGGGGAGACCACAGTGGCAGAGGTCATGGGACAGGGTGTCAGAGAGGAGAGAGCTGTCCATAGAATCGTGGAGGTCTGCAGAGGGCTCCCCCCATCCCAAGGAACCGCTGAGTACTGACCAACACGAGCACGTCAGGAAAACTATCCCCGGCTGGGACAAAACCAACCCAGAAGGGCTGGGGAACAGAGCCTCGCACTCATACAGGTTGGGGAACGGTGCTACGGGGGAGCTTCAGACCGCCTAACAAATCATAAAAACAGAGGCGCCTGATTCGCTCGGTCAGAAGAGTGTGCAGCTCTTGATCTTGGGGTTATGAGTTCAAGCCCCAATTTGGGTGTAGAGATTACTTAAAAAGTTAAATAAACTTAAAAAAAAAAAGTAACAGCTTTTCTTAAAAAAAAAAAAGTCATAAAAGCAAAACAAAAAAGATCAACCTGATTCCATGTTGCTTGACGGCACCCCAGAACAAAGCTCGAGAATATCTAGAGGGATACAAGCATATCCAGCACACGGAGCGGTAAAATGCACAATGTCTAGCCCACAGTCGAAGATTACCAGGCATGCAAAGAGACAGGAAAACCCAGCTGGTAATGGGAAGGTTAATAAATGTATCAAAACAGACCCAGACTGGACACAGGTGTGAGAATTAGCAGCCATGGGACTTTACAACAGACATTGTAACTGTATGTTGTTCAAAAACATATGTCCAAGTCAAGGAAGATACTCAAAAGTCCCAGGTTGAACTTCTAGGCTTGAAAACTACCATGTCTGAAATGGAAAATACCCGGGGTAGCATTAGCACACGGTTAGACACCAGTATAGACACAGCAAGAGTAACTATCTCAAAAGAAACACTGAAAGAAAAAAGAAGTAAAAAAACAACAGAGGGAGCATCAGTGAACTCTGGGGCCATGAATCCCAGCATAATTACATTCCTGGAAGGAGAAGGAGCAGAGTGGGGAGCAGAAAAGGGGGTTTTGAGGAAACAGTGGCTGAAACACTTCCGTACTGGCGGAAAGCCGCGGGCTTCTCCAGTGCTGGAAAGAGTCTTGGAAAAGCAGGTGCCTCGGTCTCCTGCCTCACGGCCCATCGGGTCTTTTGGGGTGAGCTCCCCACTCTGTGAAATCCAAAACCTCTTGACTCTGTCCAAGCCTCCTGCTTAAACTGTGAATCCTGTCGCCCTCAGAAGATCC